>VDFB02345762.1:0-88604 GCA_007258455.2 Sequoia sempervirens | reverse complement strand
GAAAGCCGATGGCTCTAGCCTTTGAACACCACCCTTCTTTTTCTCCAACGCAATGATGGCATTGAAATCTCTAGCAATGACCCAAGGATATAAAGGAGTAAGACTCTGAATGTAGAAAATATGAAACGATAAGTGATACTTTCTAGGAAAATAAGTTGGGGCATAAACATTAGAGAGAAGAATAACCTCTCTAGACTCTAAACTTGAAGCAACGTCAGAAATAGACAAATTATTAGAGATCCACCAAAGAGGGGAAATCTTCAGCAAATTCCATAAGCAAGCTATACCTCTAGCATTTCCATATGCACTAATACACTCACATTGACTTCTCTACCAAATTTTAGGAGCTAAGTTACACATGCTCTCCACAAAAAGCTTTGTCTCCTAGATAAATAACATATCTGGTGAGTGAATTCTCACCAAATCTTGAACAAATTTTTGTGTAGGGCCATTGTTTAGGCCCCTTACATTCCAAGATAAAATAATCATTTCAAAGAGTGGGAAAAGTGGGAATTAAGGGTTTTAACCGACCTTGACTCCACCAATGTCTCATCCATAATATTAATTTTGTCTAAATCCTTCTTTCGCCCCAACTTAGGAGGTTTCTCTAAAGACCCATTCTTAAGATTCTTCTGCTGGATTCCAAGAGCTAGAGAAGATTTACTACCTTCCCCAAAATCCTGTTCAACTTGTCCCAAAGGAGGAGCACTGGCAATAAAATATGACTCAACATTCTTCTCCATGCAATCAGGAACTATAGGTACCTTAGTAGACCCAAGAGAAAGATTTGTATCCATTTGAGCAACCGCTATGTCACCCACTTGAAGATCTTGATTCTCATTAACCTTGGTTGACACCTGATCTACCATCAAGTCTCCCAACTAAAGATCCAACAAGCTAGGATTTACGTCCTGTTGAACTAGATCCTCCAGAGCATCAAAGCGATTGAAGTTTCTATCATCTTGCCTATCCTTAAGAATCCTTTTTTTCCCTTTGCATCCATTACGAGGCTTAACAAGAGTGAAACTATCCTTATCAATAGTAACCCTAGAAACATGAGCCATTCCTTTGTCCATCTTAGGAGGTTGCCAGGGAGCCAGATTGACGAGAGGCACTAAAGAATGAACTCTGGGACACCTTTTTTGAAGGTGGTCGTATTCATGAAAAATCCGACATCTAAATGGGAGAGCTTCATAATCTAGTTGTTGAATCCACAAGATGGACCCAAAGCAAATTTTTAGAGAATTAGGTAAAGGGATATTTAAATCAATTTCAACACATATGTGAGCATAAGAAATTACCCTTTTATACAACATTTGTTGGGAAGGGCCCATCGGTTACCAAGCAACAATGCAATAGAGTGAAGAATATCGCTCCTCCAAAATTCCCAAGGAAACCAAGGAAGACACACCCAAATAGGAATGCGGGATGGCAGTTCCTTTGACATGTTGAAACCAGTATGTCATGGTTTGATAAGTAGGCTCACTTAATTACAAAAATAGGGGCCTCCTTCAAAGGCGTTGTTACGATATTCCATGCAATTGAAAAACACTAGAAAATAGTTGTTCTCAACCAATATAATTTCAATTTCTACCTCAAGATTCCATGTATGTTGAGCCCATGAGTCAAGAAAGGGAAGAGACACTCAGATACCCATGAACTTGCTTATCAAAGCATGGTTTTTCATATAATTAATTTATTCTTCAACTAAGGACAATTGAATAACTAAGACTAGATGATCTTGTCTCCGCTCCAAACACCCATTAACTTTCAAGATTTGAGGACCCTTAATCTAAGAACAACCCTCCCCACCTGAGGATTTATTGAAAAATTTGCAACACTAGTATGCACAGAGGAAGACAAAGCATTTTCGAACAACTCTTGAAAAAATAGGTTTTTGTTTCAAAGCAACTTCCCCATACACTTCCATGGGAAGTAAATAGTACAATCTCTCATGAAAAACACACAAAAAACACAAAAGAATAGAATAGTTGAGGAAAAAAGAAAGAAAAACCCCAATCGAAGCACCCAAGACCACCAAACTGCGCCCCAACACAACCACCAATTCATGCAAATCCCCATTGGCACTCAACTCATGCCCGCAACAACAAAAGGTAGGAAGAAAGGCATCCTGAATAGCCATGACAAAGCATGCAAGCCCTACCGTGGGTCGAACAGAGCTAGCTCCCCTTGCAACTACACCATCAACCAACCTCTCAATCTAATTAGTCTCTAATGGTTGTAATAAGTTAGGTGTCAGGTATTATAATTTTAAATCCATAGATGATTTTTTATTACAATTTGATGCTTTAAATAGTCAATTGCAAGGTTTAGGAATAAAATTAGAAGATATGAGATTAATTCATCTTATTCTAAAAAAATGTCTTCCTAGGCAATTTCAACAATTTATTTCTAATATTCATGGTCAATTAGCTATTCCTTCTTTAGTTAGTCAACTCATATTTTTTTGTAATTTATTAAAACATGAAGAAGCTAAATTCATTCAATTTGGCAATCTTAAGTCTAATAAACATGATTTTTTGTCTACAAATCATAAGTAAAACTTTAAGTCTCATTCTAAATAACATTATAACAATAAACCTCATTATAATAATGGAAATAATCCTAGAAAGTATAACTCTTCTAAGAGACTACATTGCACTTCTTGTAATAAGGATGGTCATTGGAAAAATACTTGTTTCAAGAAACAAAATGATAAAAACCCTATGAAGAAAAATAATAAACAACAAAATAAACCTAATAATTATAAGCTTCATAATAATGCAAATCAGTGTAGGCATGCTTTTACTTGTAGTTTTAATGCTTTACAACCTCTTGAATGGGTTATTGATTTAGGTGCATCTCAACATGTCACTTCACATAAAGAAGTATTTAATTCTATGCAAACTAATATGTCAAATGTTCCTCTTCAACTTGTTAATAATCATAGTTGTAAAGTAGAAGCAATTGGAAAAGTGAATGTTCCTAATGCTAAATTGCATGATGTTTTGTATGTTCCTAAATTAAAGAAAAATTTACTTTTAGTAAGCTTTGTCAAGATTAAAAAATAGAATTTTAAAAAGATATGTTCTATGTGATTGATCCAAAACAAAATAATAAGATCATTGCCAATGTAAAATTAGACAATGATAATTTGTTCAAATTTTATGAGTTTTCTCATTCTAGATGCTCTTTAATATCTACCATTGATTTCAATGTTTGACATAAAAGACTTGGTCATATCAATGCTAACAATATTGCATTGATGATGGAATGAGCGGGAGTGGGCGAGAAGAAGATAGGGGGAGGAAGTTCAAATTCCTTTGGTGAAGGAGACAATGAGGGTGAATCTAATGATGTTGATGTAAATTTGTTGGTGTTGGGGGATCATTTGGCTTATGTGGGTATGGTTTTCCAATTTTCTACTACTTTGGTGGCGTTTGTGGAGGTTTTATAGTCTGATGTGATGATGGTTCATCACTCTGATGGTTTTTTTGAGTTGATTTTTTGCTGACGTTGGGGGATCCTATGGCTTTTGTGGGCATGGTTTTCCATTCTGTTGCTGCTTTGGTGGTGTGTGAGGAGGTTATTTAGTTTATTGTACTAATGCTCTGCCTCACTGATGGTTTCTATTGCGCTAATGTTTTTTTGGGCTTTGGAATCTATGTTCTCTCTTTGGGTTTCTATGACTTGGTTTCTGTTGCAAACTCTCTTTTGCTACCTCGGGTCTTTACATTGTGCCCTAAGTTTTCCCCTCTTTGTGGTTCTTGTTTTGGAATGAGCACTATGGTTTTATTGAAGTTATTCATGTGCTTTGGGGAAGAGGCTATTTTTCCTGTGTTTTTCCTAAAAGGAATGGGTTTAAGTTCATATTGTTTCCTTCGCTGTAACTTTGTGATCTCTTGTTCTTTCTAGTTGTTTTGTTGTAGATATCCTAAAATGTTAGTCCCCCTATAGCTATTGTTTTTTATTTTTCTCTAGGGTTTTTTTTCATGATTTTCATATCTTTTGAGGGTAGTATAGGTTGTTTAGTCTATGATTGGTTTCAATTTTGGAGCTTGGTTGTGCCCCCCTGGTTAGTGTTGATTATTTTTATTTTGGGGGTTGTTTTCATCTCTGGGTTTGCTAGCTCTCTACTTTCCTTGATAATAATGGATAAGAGAGCTTTTGTTGCTATTATTTTTGTGTTTCCTTTGTTATTTGGGTTATTTTTAAGCTCATTCCATATTACCTAGAATTATAAGTTTTGTTTTTCTTTCAACCTCTTTTGGGCTATAAATTTCATTTTCTAGGTTGGGGTTGTTCTCTTATTGGTGGTTGAGTTGTTAATCACGCTTTTTCAGAAGGCTCAGTTTTGTTTGCTTTTAGTGCTGATGGTTGAGGTGCACTCATTTTCTCCTTCTAAGCTCAAGCATCTTGTCATGCCAATGGATGTTGTTTCTTCCCTTTCTTCTGGAGTTTTTTCTTCCTTCTGGATTCTATAGTTGATGCCTTCTATTAAGGTGGAGATCGCTCCTATTGAGATGGAGCCCTCTCCTATTGAGGTGGAGCTTGGGTGGGTAGAAGTGTGATGGATTTAGTGGTAAGGGTTTTTATTTCATCCTCTCCTATAGAGGGGATCTCTCTTCTATTGAGGTGGAGGCTGAGTTGGTAATTCCAACAAGATGGTGTTGTAAGAAGGCTAATCGGTGTAGTAGCAATGATGATACCTTGTAGAGCTATGTTATTATACTATACACTAGATGTTATAAGTTGTTTGTTGCCTGGCTAATTCAGGCATTTCTCATCTCTTGTTAGGGTTTTCGATCCCTATTTAAACAAGGGTTCAATGTCCCAGTCAAAACTTGGTTGTAAAGGGTTAAAGGTCCCTTCAATACCTTTTTAGCAACTTGTGTAGTCTTTTTTACTATTTGGTGGTGCTACTAATGGGTTGTTGTTGGCCTGTGTATTATCTTTTTAGCAGCTCATGTTTTGCTTGGATAGGGTTTCGGGTCCCTTCAAAACTTGTTTGTAATGGGCTTCAGGTCCCATAAAAAACTTGTTTTTCACTAATCAAAAACAATATTGCCTTGATGCAAAAACTTAATATGGTAGAAGGATTGCCTAGTATTGTTCCCTCTAAAATTTTATGCACATGATGCATGAGTGTAAGATGCATAGGAAGCCCTGTCCACAATGTCAAGCATGGAGGGAAAATCATAACTTGCACCTAGTCCATAGTGACCTTTTGGGACCAATGGAGAATAAATCCATCCAATGATCAAAGAATGCACTTATTTTTGTTGATGCTTCTTCTAGAAGAACTTGAATCTATTTTCTTTATAATAAGGATCAAGTTCTTGATATATTTTTTGAATTTCATAAATTTGTTGAAAGACAACCTGGTTTTAAAATTAAAAAAAAAAGTAGAACTAATAATGGTAAATAATATGTGAATAATTTTTTCAATAGTTATTTAAATTCATTTGGTATTAAACATGAGCTAACCATTCCCTATATACCTCAATAAAATGGTGTAGTAGAAAGGAAGCATAGAACTATTGTTGAAATGGCTAGATATATGTTACATGCTAAAAATGTGTCTTATGAATTTTGGGTTGAAGCTATGTTTTATGATGTACTTATATTATTATTAAAGGATATAACTCCTGAAGAGGCTTGGTCTAGTAGGAAGCCTAATCTTAAGCATTTTAGAATTTTTGGCTCAATTGCTTATGTTCACAAACCTAAACAAAAGAGGCAAAAACTATATCCTAAATAATATTATCATATTTTTATTGGTTATGATGAACATTCTAAAGCTTATAGAGTTTATAATCCCATTACTAACAAAGTTAAAGTTGCTAGAGATGTATGTATTGCTGAAAATAGTGTCCATGATTGTTTTAAAGCGCATAACAATGAATCTTCACAAAATAAAGTTGTTGTTGTTAAGGATAAATTTTCTTAAACATCTTAATACATCTCTTACTCATACTGATAGTGAAGATGAATAGGTTGTACATCTTCCCCTCATGATTCTTCTTCAAGTGATGATACTTACTTCTAAAAGAAAGTCTAAATGGTTTAAAAAATTTATGCAAGAAAGTGAATATTTTAGCTCGAATGAATCAATCTAAGACTAGAAAGGCAAACTATTGTAATTGTGATTTGATGTCTAAAATTATGCATATAAATGATCCTAACACTTATGAACAAGCTAAAAATCAATCTCGTTGGAAAAAGGCTATGCAAGAAGAATATGATACATTAATTACTAATAAAACTTTGAATTTAGTTCCTTTACCTCATGAAAAGAATCTTGTTCCATGTAAATGGTTGTATAAAACTAAGGTTAATGCAAATAACAAAGTTAGCAAGTTTAAAACTAGATTAATAGCTAAAGGCTTCTCTCAAGTGGAAGGCTTAGATTATAATGACATATTTTCTCCAATAACTAAGATGCCAACTATTAAATTAGTTCTTTTTTTAGCTTCTTATATGCATTGGCCTATTCATAAAATGAATGTTAAAAGTGCATCCTTAAATGGTGATTTACAAGAAGAAATTTATATATCTCAACCTTTGGGTTTTATTAAGGAAGGAAATGAGCATATTGTTTGCAAATTAAAGAAATCAATTTATGGTTTAAAACAATCTCCTAGAGAATGGTATTCTAAAATTAATGCTTTCTTTATATCTCAAGGTTTCATTAGACGTAAAAATTATCCAAATTTATATATTAAACCTAGTGAAAATGATGTAGTGATCATTATTTTATATGTTGATGATTCGATTGTTACTTCTAGTTCTAACAATTTGATTAGTGATATTAAGTCTCAACTTAATAATCAATTTAAATGATTGATTAGGCGAATTACATTATTTTTTGTGAATGTAAATTTGGAAAACACCTAAAGGTATTTTTCTTTCTCAACATAAATATGCTCAAGATCTCTTAGATAGATTTAAAATGAATGATGCAAAGTGTATTTCTACTCCTTGTGAATTAGGAACTAAATTAATGGTTGATATGGAAACTCATTTTATTGATCCTACTTTATATAGGTAATGAGTAGGAAGTTTAAATTATTTAACACTTACTAGACCTGATATTTCTTATAGTTTTGGTTTAGTTTCTAGATATATGTCTAAACCACAACAAACTCATTTTAAAGTTGCAAAAATAATTTTAAAATATGTTAAAAGTACTCTTAATCTTGGGTCTTTTTTATGATGCAAATTATGAATTTTATTTAAAGGTTTATTCCGATTTAGATTTAGGAGGTGATCCTAATGATGGGAGATCCACTTGTGGCTATTGTTTCTTTGTTGGATCGGGTGGAATCTCATGGAATAGTAAGAAACAACAATCTAATTCTCTTTGTTCTACATAAGTTGAACATATAGGTTGTACCAATGCATCCAAAGAAGCACTAGAGTTAAGAAGATTACTTGGAGACTTGGGTCTACCTCAAAAGGATCCTACTCCTTTATATTGTGATGATTAAAGTACTATTACTTTTACACAGAATCCCATTTTTCATGCATGGACCAGACACATTGCTCTTCAACATCACTTCATTAGAGAGTACATTGAAGACACACAAATTTCTCTTTTGTATTGTAAAGGTGAAGATCAAGTTGTAGATATTCCCACCAAAGCTCTTTGTAAAGATAAATTTCTCTTTCATTGTAAAAATATAGGATTACAACCCATTGAAGGGTTTGATGTAAAATCCCCAAGTAAAGCTTAAGGTAGGATGTTAGAACTTTAATCTTTACTTAGTAAAGGTTATTTATTAAATTGTAATTATTTAATTACTTGTAGGATATTCCAAAGGAATCCGTACAAGCCTTTTATCCTTTTTTTCTCCTCACACATGTGTGAGGATGACTCATTTTATTTGATTCCTTTATTAAGGAGTATTAGTGGCTTAGGTGTAGCCTCCTCCTTATGAGGATCTTGACACCTTGCACACACATAGGATGAATAATGGCATCCATAGAGTTGGGAGTTACTTTGTAACTCCTCTTCTCACCTCTATTTATTGAGGTGCTTCTCCTCTCATTATTCATGACGTAAGCTTAAGAATTAAGTGCTCTCTCTCTCTCTTTGTATCATTCTTAAGCATTTTCCTCATTCATAATATTGAAGTTTTTTCTTATTTTTTCCTCTCATCAAATTCTTGTGTCTCCTCTTCAGATGGTGTTGGTGCTTGGATTGATTTCTCTCTTTTTTTGTATTCTATTTACTTCAAAAAATGCTCATTAATTAGTAATTTTTATTGCTCAATTTATTTTCTTTTATTTTAGTTAGTTTACTCCCTTGTGAAACTAGCAACCACTGATCTCTCTCTTCAAAGAGATCCTCCATCTTTAGTTTCCACATCTCCTAGCCTATGTCATTGAATTTCTCAATATTTTGGTGAGAGGTAGAAGCCATGGTAAACAATCCTCTTCACAAATATATAATATACCACAAGAAAAAATCTCCCACTATAGCCAAAAAACCTCCAACGCTTAAGAGAAAGGCATCCACTTCTCAACAAAATTGTTAGCTCTGATACCAAATGCTAAAAACGAGGTGAAGCAAAGCTACAATATGAACTTATGAAAGTGAATTCATATCTAAAAATCAGATTTAAATATGTTATTGCAACATACATCACAATATAAAAAAATAACAAACAAAATGTGACACCAAATTTAAGTGGAGAAACCCTCTCAGGAAAAAACTCCACATGAGAAAAGAGGGAAAGTATATTATTAATCTTCAAATGAGAGTGCACAATAATACACTTCACTATTGATCTTTGGTCAACCTAGTAGCACCTTGTTACCTACAATAACTCAACATAAAACTACCATCTCATGGCTCCAATTTATAGAAATTGTGGGAGCTAAAACCATCAATGGTAAACCAAAACAAGAGGTATGAAACCAACTACAAAAACCCATGCCTCTCTTCAAGGAAATCCAAAAGACATATTAAAATGTTAAATAGAATTACAAGACTCTCACATGGGTGCCTAGTCCATAGCCTATTCAACTCTTGATTTTCTCAATGCTCCAATGACCTTTCCACTCCTCGATGGAACACCAATGGACACCTTTTCTTCTCCAATCTTGGATGCCCCATCCAAGACCTTCCAAATTCTATTATGGATACCTAAGAAAGACATCTTATCCAATTTTGATGTGTAACCTCCATTGAAACTAAATCCTCTCTTAAAAATATAATTAAAACATGCCAAAATTTAATATTTTTCTCTCATGTCCCCTAGAACACATTCTAGGGAACATGGAGGCATACAAATGATGTAGGATTATAAGGTTAATGTCACCTTATCCTAGTAGAGAGAGGGAGGGAGAGGTAGAGAGGAAAAGGTGACATAGCGAGTAGAGAGGGAAGGTATGAGGAAGGAATAGAGAGAGAGCGGTAAGGAGGGTGAGGAGGGAGAGAGAGAGAGAGAAGTAGGGAGGGAAAGAGGTAGAGAGGGAAGGAGAGAGTGAGAGAGGTGGGAGGGAGAGAGGGAGAGGTAGAGACAAAAGGAGAGGGAAAGAGAGAGAGAGGTGGGAGGGAGAGAGGGATAGGTTATATAGAGAGAAGTAGAGAGGGAAGTTGGAGGGAAGTGGGAGGGAGGGAGAGAGAGAGGTAGAGGTGGAGAGGGATAGGTTATATATATATATATATATATATATATATAGAGAGAGAGAGAGAGAGAGAAGGTTTAAGGGAGGAAGGAAGATAGAGAGAGAGAGGGAGAGAGGGGGAGAGGGAGAGATAGGTTTAGAGTGTAAGGGATATACAAATAGTGGTATATATAGAGAGAAAGATGATAGAGCTTGTTGATTACTAAAATTTGACCTCTTGATTATTGAAATTTGACTGTCTAAAAAATTATAAGATCTTACAAAACTTAGAATTTGCATTATAACTCTTAGAAATCTGAAACCATTCTCAAACATCTTGAAACTATATATGTCAAATATAAATTAAAGTATAATAAAGAAAATTTCCATATATAAATGCCACTTATATTTTTTATGTATGTAGTTTGACCAAAAGAGAGATTTTTTCTTCACAAAAATGCAAAAAAGTTATAATGTGCTCATGTTATTATTTGCTTTGGAAATTTCCAAGCCTTTGGCTTGGATTTTCTTTGGGATTCCAACCCAAAGGATTGGAGTGAATTTTAACATCCAAAGATGTGTTTTTGCAATTAGTAAAAAAATGACATAATCTCGAGTGTGCTACCCATCAAGTTTGCACTTATTTCAGTGTCAAGTCAAAAAATACCACGATAATGTTAAGTTATCTCTTATTTTTCTAACCATATAATTTTTTTCACATTTTGAGTACGTTAAGGTTTTCATCTTTAATCTTTTTTGTTAGTGTATCTATTTTTTGTCAAAACTTAATGTGTGGTATTTTTGAATTTTTATTTTTTTTAGACTGTAGGAATCAGAATTGGGTAGCCACCCCCTATAAACTGCAGTGCGCTTGGTAATTTTTTTTCACGTGATCGGTGACGCTAATGTGACATGCCCTCCGATACCACGGGGACAGTGGGGAGACTAGACCTCATGACCTCTTGCCTACAACAAGATGCTTTAGTCAATCAAGTTAGGCCCACTGCCCCTTTTGACTTTGTTTTTTAACCATTCATTAAAATTTCAAATAAATTATATTTTTAGAAACTAGACTTCATTCCACATGTATTAGAAAATGATTTTCGATCAGTTTTTAAATTTTTTGGAGGGAGCACACTCAATTTTTTATTTATCAGAATGTGCTCACTTTCAAAATTAGTAAAAAATTGGGCATAAACTACATGGTGTTAGCTAATTGCTTACTAGAGCGGTTTTTAAATACTAAAAAAATAACATTTTAGGGGGGCCACACCAAACGCTATGTTATGTTTTTTTAAAATAGGAACACTTTGTGCCGCCCCCCTTTTTGAACCCCTTAATCTCTACCATTTTCAAAAAAGTAGTAGTTTAGAAAGTAGATTCAGATCACTATGACTCTTGTTTTCATTGCATCTTCAAATTTTGAGTGTAACTATCTTCAATTCTCATCTAAAATTAGTCTTTCTTGCTTAAAAAAAGTGACCACTTAAGACCCCTTTTGGTCCCTCATCTTTGTGCACTTACCCATACCTACAAAGCTTTGATTTGCATTTTGAGAAAAAACTTGATGAAGTCGAGAATCTATGTTTTCAATCAATTTTTCACCAAGAAAACTCATTTCATCAATCAATATTTATCTGACTGTGTTAATTCCTCTTGAAAACTTGTTAATATCGTCCCTTCCAGTTCTTTGAAGTCTCCAATTGAAATTATCAATTTTGAATGAATAATTAATGCTCCTATATTTAATGTTGCAACTCTAGTTGGTACAAGTAAAAATACGGGAGATTAATCTTGCATTGAAGTGTTTTGAAGTGCTTCTCTTAAATAACACCCATCACATATGACTTTCCTGTTCCTATTGTTCCTTGAATTATCATAAACAATGAAGATTTATTTTGATTTCTATGGTAGTGTGAAAGGATAATGTTAATTGCTTTTTCCTATTTATTGTTGAGGTTTCCCTAGTTGATAGATTGTGGTATATCATCATGAACTAGACAACCATTACTTTTTATGGTGGTAATGAAATTGATAATTTTCATTTGTGTATTGTTCACTTTCGAAGTTATTAAACCAAAATTTTTGTTTGTTTAAATCTCTCCTACCCAACATATCTATCTCTAAAATTTGCATAATTTGATTATGATGAAGTCTTTAGATATAATTTCCCATTCATACTCCATAGTATTATTTTAGACAGTGTCGTCTTCACTTTGAGAATCATTAATGTCTTCAATAGTTTTTAGTAACCATTCTTCATTCCACATGCCATTGATTATAATTAATTTTTTTTCTAGATAGACACTATTGAATCATTGTTATGACCAATATTTTGTGAATGTCGTGAAGTAACACTTTTTAGAATAAAAATTCAAACCATTTATTCGATTCACATGTAGGAATATCTATAGAAATATAGGAAACACTCTTACAATAGTAGTTATTTTTCTTGTGTTTCATTTTTTATCATCTTTTTGTTTAGTATTAAACATCCACGATTTTATTGCATTAATTAGTGAGACATCTTTTATACGAAAAGGCTTGTTTCTATATCCATAAATGAAAGATTATGCTTTTTCTTCATTATTATTTTTATTATGCAACACTACATATTTAAAAAGCTCAATTTAACATTTAGATTGATAAATCTTGTGTTGCTTTGTACCAATGAAATTTTTAATAGCATGTGAATTTTTTTAAAGCTCCAATATCCCTTCCTAGTATTATTTTAGTAAGAAGCTTCCTATAAGCTTTTGTAGCAAGATCATCTAAATTTTCTATGTTTGCAAGACATTAAAATTTCTTGGTATGTTTCAGAGCTTTTCTCTACTTTGGTTGCGTACTTTGTAATATATTTAACTACAACATGTTTTGATAGAATAGGTTGCCAATCTATATTTTCTCTCTACAATTGTAATATGTAGCAGTTGTGTGAGTTAAGTCTATCATCATTTCTAGTAGGATTAGTTTTTTTCACCCGTTTCTATATTTTTATATAATTTCTATCCTTAAAAATTTGATGGCCATGGAGCATTATACCCTATAAGTCATATAATTAAAATTAAATTATATTTATTTAATAAATTATAAAAAATACATTTGTGTAAACATTTTACACAATTTGTAGAAATGATTATCTGCAAACCATTTTCCCTCCTTTTCTTTGTAGACATGCACCTTTTCTACGCATTGTATGCCTTCCTACAATGTTTTCTATGTCCTTATAGTCCTTGTCGATGTCTATTTTCGCAAGTTGTCTTATGTTTTTAAGACATGGATGTAAAACACAATTTTTGAATGCTTGCAATATAAATTACAATTACTCAATTTGTTGTAGTAAAAGGAAACATGAAATGTGTCTAATTGTGTACATTTTAAGGAAATTTGATACAGTGCTTATAAATTTCATTCATGGGTATCTTGTTTAGGATCCCATGCATGAACAATAAAGTTGAAGTATCTTTGAGAAATATTTCATTGTTCATCATTGCACCAATCAATATTATCCATGTTTGGTGCTCCATGTATCCATAAAAATCTATATACATGTGATCCTCTATGTTGCCACTCATATTTGCACCAATGGTCTTTAACATTCATCCCTTTTAGAAGGATTTATTTTTTAAAATTAGAGTGTTGTAAGTGCATGCATTGTGCAACAATATGGGGGTAGTCGATGATCTTTTTTTTTGCCAATGTTGTGCTTCTAATCAATTTTTTGGTGATGTACCTAGAATTAGTGCATGTAAATCTAGCCAATATAAGTCAGATGCACTTAATGTAAATAATATGATAGGTGTACCAATTTGATGCAACTTGTCTATACATTTTTCTATCCAATATGGTCTTGTACCTCTTCAAGAAGTTCTAAACTACATCAATCTATCAACAAGATATGATTGTGGCATATTTTTCAAATTTTTATGTAGCTCGTTTATAGTGATCAACATGTCATGGAGATTTCTTTTGAGAAAAAATGTAGTTGATGTTTATGTTTGATGTCTCCTTATCATATTTGTCATATAATATTGGAATCTTGGATGTTTACAAAATTGATTGTCTTTAGATTGAAATAGGTGCCTCACATATTCATGTAGATGTACTTATTTGATTTTTTGTTCTAACAAGTCACATCTACCATCATGAAATAATATTGGAAATACCATATCAAGTAATCTCAATGTTACATATTCATTTATTAGAGATCCACCAATTGTTGGTCATTCAATTAATATCATAAGATATGTATTTGGGTTGTTAATCCATACATGAATCAACTCCATTTATCTTTGTGCATTAGGTAGTCTAGAAGTCATTGTTATAGTATGATCAATGATATTACCTTCATTAGTCTCCATCATTGGTCCAACAAAAACAATTTTATTTGTATTTGAATTAAATTCCATATGCACAATTCTTAGTTCAAAAATATTTTGATTTGGTTTTATAGATAAATTGTTAAGAGCATTTACATCAATTGTCACATCACAATAAAGCTTCGCATGGATGATTTTACAATCTAGAGTACTTTATAAACATGTTTTTTTTTTTTCATTCTGAAGTGATAATTTGTGCCACATTGATCTTTCTTTCAAACTATAATGATTGACAAATCTTTAATATAATGCAATAATTTTTTTTGATGTGTTCAATATGTTGTGAAAAGCTCATAGAGTATCCTCTATATTTATATTGACCACCTCTTTCATGTGTAACTTGCAATATAGGGCTTAACATATAATCAACATTTCTTAGATACTTGTGTGAGTTTCACTAGTTCTTGTGGTTGGTCTCCAAGATTTATATTATTTGTAGTTGAAAATTTGTTGAGTCCTTCCTCTTGTTTGTATTTTTTGTAAATAAGACCCTTTGAAGTGCAAGAAATTTTTATTTTGATATAACATTCTTCACAATATAACACATTGATGGGGATTGGTAGGCATCTAAACGATTACAAAATATCATTTGCATTTTTTGAAATTAGTCACAAGTAATCCATTTGGATTTGGTGTGTTTCAAAAGTTTGAATGTAAACCATAATGGAAGTCATTTTCTTCTTCAAATCTACTCATGTGTATATTTCCTTCTCCTCTATTATTTGTTTCTAATTGTTGTATCACATTACTTGTATTCTATTTCTAACATGTCTTTTTCTATCCGCTTCATTTATTTTTTTTGTTCATCCCTTTCTACATCAATCATTTTTTCTCTTTGTTGTTTTCTATATTCTCTTTGGTATTCTCTTTGATATTATTTTCTTTGTTCCTCATATTCAAAGTTTTTCTTTGGTTGAACCATAACTAGAAACAAAAAACAATGTGAAAAATTTAATGATTAAAAAATATCATATTACTTTAAAAAATACAATATGAGATAAAATAAACAATTGACTTAAATTTATATTTAACATCAATGACAATTTACAAATATGTTATGATGTTTATTATTTAGGATGTTAACTATGTTTAATGCAATATGATATAATTGGAATTATTTTATCAATATTTGACTTAATTTAAATATATAATTGATTTAAATTTATATGTAATGTCAATGATAATTTACAAATATATTTTAATGTTTATTATTTAGGATGTTAAATGTCTTTAATGTAATATGATATAATTGAAATTATTTTATTAATATTTGACTCTTTTTTTGATACATAAGAGAAAGTTTTATTGATTAAATTTGAAGTGTACATAAATGGCCAGCCAAGGCCAACATGCAAAATTTACGCATCTCCTTAATCTAAGTTGAGTTATGGACACCAAAATTGGTGTGAGAACACAATTATAATTTAATCTGATTCAGTTATGGCTTGAGGATTTTCTTTTTCTTACTCTATACTTCCTGCCAACCCTCCCCATCCACTTTTTGTTGTGTTTTGTTGGTGTCCATGGTTTCAGCCTGTGGAGTGCTCCCACCACCCAGAGCCGATGAACATCCCATAGCCAACTGAAGATTTCCTGTTGATGGGTTTAAATTTTCCTTGTCTAATTGAAGACGTTGCTCTTGTGCCAAGCTCACTTTTGGGTTCAAGTCCTTGATTGGAGGATTGTCTTTTGGAGCATCGCCTGATTGTTGAGGCTGTCTTTGAGCTGCACTTACATTTATGCCAAGATTCATATCTTGGTGTGCTTCACCCTTTCCCACCTTATCCCTCAGAGATGAATTAGGTACCAATCCTTCTTTCACCTTTGACGGGGTTGTGACTGTGTAATGATGAGGCTTGGCATCAACCCACCATGATTGCTGAAAAAAATTTAATGCTTCTAGTGCAAGAAATGGCCATATGACTTGTTTGAAAATATTTCCTACAATAGAAGGGTAAACCTTCATAGTCAAGGAATTGCGTCTAGCTGCAATCGACAAACTTGAATGTGATATTTGTAGGAAGATCACTTGTGACATCCATGTCAACAAGGATATGAGCAAAAGTTATGTGACTGAAATTTGATGTGTCTAAATCCATTGCAAGGAAGCAAGCCAAAGAATCCCCAATTGCACGAAAGAAATCAGTAAACCAAAATTGTAGTGAAAGATTCGGGAGGCGGATCCAAACAGGTTTGATAGAGAAAGAAGTTGTAGCAGGGTTAAAATTCGGAAACCAAGGTTTGAGAAGGAGTATGCTCTACCCCCAACACCATTTTGCTTACAGAATAGCATCCCTATCGTGAATGCAATCAAAAACCACAATAAAAAATCATTGAGCACAAGGATATACTTCTATGTTACCTCTGAGTGAGGGCCCCCAAACTGATGAGATCCAATCATGTAAATCTAGTAGAAGTTTTGGCTAGAGGTGATTGAATTGACCAATCAATCTATTGGAAGCAAAATATTTTTCCCTAGCGTCGATCTCCTTTTTGAGTTTCTCTGAGAAAACGAAAATAGGAGAGGAGGGAGCCTTTCTAGGCAGGATTTTGGGTTGTGCTTGGAAAACCCTTGCTCATTAGAGACTGAACTATCCTTCAAAGGCCGAGCATCTTAGGCAGCCGATTTGAATTTCCTTTGATTCATACCAAAAAGCATATCCCAAAAGGATAGACTGAACCTAGGCTTTGAGTTCATGGAATCTTGTGGTGCAGCGGTAGGTTGGAGAGAGATTGATTCACCTGTGGTATTTTCTACACTGACCAAAGACCTGGTCGAACTAGGGCACACCAATGATGGCTTGGAAATGGGAATACCATCAAGGGTAGGAGCCTTATCATCTGTAGATGAAGAACCAACCCTTGTTGGAAGAATAGTGGAGGTTGTACAAGCAGGAGCATTGCGAATCTTAATGAAATTGTCGTGATTTGTTGCTTTCCCAAAAAGCTCTGCACAAGGAAAGGCATTGCAGGCAGAGGGCAACAAAGAAGGGGGCGAAACAGTAGTTGAAGACACCTTATCCCTGCCACCGTCCATGGAATCAATGCCATTGCCAGTGCAAACTTGTGTGCCAAACGAAGTAGAAGTAGAAGAAAAACGAAAAAATGCAGAGCTCGTCATCGCGGAATTACAACTAATATTTGAATTAATTTAAATATAGTGAAATATAATATATATTTTCAGTCATATTTATATTGTATTTAAATTAAATGATTACATGTTTACATAATCTTAATTTTTTTCTTCTTATTTAATTGAAGGATAAAATATTAACGAATTATTATATTATACTTACAACAACTAAAAATTAGTTCAACATAATTTGGACTCCTGAGATAATAATAAGTCTTATATTGTTTCATTATTAACTATTCAATATATATTGTGATTATAATATAATACTATTATATTATATTAAATTATTCATATAATATAATATTATTTATTGTTTATTAATAATAATTATATATATTTAGTAATATTTTATATTATTTTATCTTTAATAAATTTTATGTTGTTAATATATTTAATGTATATATGTTAGAATAGTTGTATAGTCAAATAAGGTTTGTCCAATTAGATAATTGAAGAATTTCTACTTATTTAACTCATATGTATATTACTTTTATATTATATTTAAATAATGCAATTTTATGTAAAAAGGGGCAAAATTTTTATTTAATAAAAATATCAGCAATACAATCAAGGAATTTGAGACTATCCAGTAGGGGCCCAACAAGCACACACTACAAAGTGAGACCAACACCACATGATAACCAAACTATCCAAACCCTCAATGCCATCACTCAATACTCCTGAATATCTTTATGAATCATCAATCTCAACTTTTGGGAATAGTCCATGGGAAGATGCTCCCATCCCTCAACTTTCCAATTACTCCTATATTCTGAGTTCCATTTTGCAAAATAATCTACAACCTTGGTGCACTCCCTTGGGATATGGACAAAGGATACCAAATCCAAGGAACTGCTAAGGTGAAAAATCTGTTGAACAATTGATTCCAATCAAGCCAATCCACTCCATCCAAAATTTGCTTGTTCAATATAGATATTAGAATTTGTGAGTCTGAATCATAGATGACCTTACACCACCTAAAGCACACCCCTTTTCTAGTGCAATAGGGATAGTAAAGGCTTCCATAAAGTTATTATACTTGTATCCCTGAAATATTGAGAAGAAGAAGAATGCCTCCCTTACACTATCTCTTCCCACTCCTCCAACCCCAACATATCCATGATTACCTTTGGAGGAGCCATTAATGTTAATCTTTAGGACACTAGCTAGAGGCAATCTCAACTACCATCCTGCTAGATTTTCCTATTCAGATGAATCCTTCCTCTAGAGAAATCTTTCTTTGTACCATCACCATCTAAATCCAACCTTTGCATCAACTCCCTCTCCCTAGAATCCGAAGGGGTGTCCACCTCGCACTTAGCCCTGGATAGTTTCTTGAACCATACCAAGAATCCTCTGCCAAACTTGATGAGCCACCAATCTCCCTTCCTAAAAAATTAAGTGATTCTTCTCCAGCCATATTTTCCAAAGGATACACGAGGTTCAATATCCCAAGCCACTTGGAGGAAGAATGTTTTAGCACCCGAGAACGCCCCAAAGTCCTCCAAAATTCAACATGAGATGAAGCATGCATACATGTTTGTCTCTAGACTTCCCATGAAAGGTGCCAAATGGTCTTAGAATAGGTGCATTCGAACAAAAAATGAGGTAAGAATTCCTCATTAATACCACACAGATAACAAATAAACGAGCCCTAAAAGCCCCTCTTTTGAAGATTTTCCCATGTGAGACACTTGTCTCGAACAACTAACCATAGGAAAAAGTTGCATTTAGGCCATGAAAAATTATTTAACACATATTTCCACCAAGGGACTTTCTCTCCTCCATATTTTTTCCTATCCATCTCTTAATATCCAATAGCCACCGAGTAAACCCCCCTAAGATTGGGGTCCTCCAAGCCAAAATATCTTTCCTCATCAAAGAACTACAAACTCTACTAGCTAAAACTTGAGATCTATTCACGATCCTCATCTGAGCTCCCAGGTGACCATGCATGAGATTCCTTCCACTTAAACACCTCCATCTGCCCCACACTCTTTACCTCTTTGAAATTCTCCACTTGGTTCCACCTAGCCTCTATGAAGTTATGACATAGGTCTAAAGGTGTGGATAATTGGTAATGATTGGGGGATGACCATCCCAAGAATCTAACTAGAAGAGAGGCTCAAAACCTCTGTTACAAGTCCAAAATAAACCTTGCTTGATTAAGTTGACACCTCTTTTAAGAGTGTCCCAAATCATAGATCATTTACCTAACAAGAATATCCTAGGCACATCTTTCCTAGTTATACCCCTCATATACTTAGAAGAAAGGATCTTAGCCCAAGATTGATCCTGATTAGAGCACCGCCTCTAATAAAGATTGGCTACCAAAGCTTGACATGTAAGGATAACCTATTGTAGACCTAGGCCCCCCATCTATTTAGGCCTACATATATTCTCTCACTTGACCAAACTCCACTTTGAGGAGGCTAAATTTCCCACCTATAAGAATTGTTTAGATAGAGCATCCAAAAATTTAATGAAACTTATGGGAGCCATTTTCACTATGCATCTTTAAATAGGTAGAGCTTGAACCACAAATTTTAATAACAAAACTCTCCTTGCAAAAGATAACCATCTGAAAGTCCAATGGCTAACACACTCTCAAAAATTTTCCACCACACTATGCTAGGTCCCTCTTGGTAGTGGGCCCACAGATAGAGGAATACCCAAATAAATAAAAGACAAAGTCCCAATCTAAAATCTAAGGATTTGATAAACTCTAGAATAAATCAAGGGAGGAGTATTGAAGAAGAAAATGGAGGACTTAGCTTCATTGAGTTTTTTCCCTGAAGCAGCAAGATAGATATCCAAAGCATGCCTAAAGTTATTCACCTCTCTAATTTGAGAAACTCCAAATAAGGTAGTGTCATCCACTAACTATAAATGAGTTTGAGTAAGCAAGCCATCACCCCAACTCCAACCTCGGATAAGACCTTGTATTAGGCGAGCTTTCGAGATTCTTCCCAAACCCTCAACCATAATAATGAAAAGATAAGGGGATAGGTTATCACCCTATTGGAGGCCCCTAGAAGTACCAAACAAATTAAAAGGCTCACCATTGAGATCAACACTAAGTAATACATAGACTTCTGAAAGATCATCACCTAATTTACCCAATCTTCACCAAACCCAAAGGCAAGCATCAACTTTTGAAGAAAAGTCCATTTCACTTGATCATAGACTTTTTCCATGTCCAATTTGATGAACATAGCCTTCCCCTTGGATAGCTCCATGGAATGAATGGCCTCAGTAGAAATAACTACCCAATCCAAGATTTTCCTACTTGAAACAAAACCCCCCTACTCTTCTAAAATATTTTTTTTGAGCCATTGATTAAGCCTATCTACAATTAATTTAGAGATGATCTTATAAACCACATTACAAAGGAAAATTGGCCTAGACAGATCCATGGAATCAACCCCTTCTCTCTTAGGGATAAGAACTATGGAGCTAGTATTCATTTCCCTTAACATCTACTTACTTCTATGTGATTTTCACATGAATTCCAATAGGTCAAATTTGATAATACCCCAAAAAAATAAAAAAATTCTATTGGAAAACTATCTGGTCCATGAGCTTTTCCTTTCTTCATCTTAAAAACTGTCTCCTCAACCTCCTCCAAAAGGATGGGGCTAGGGAGCAACTCATTTACCTCATTAGGCACAACTAAGGGAATACACTTCAAAATCAAATTCTCTTCCTCTTCAATGACAAGAGAGTCCTCTGAGAATAAAGTAGAAAAATATTGAATGTAACTTCTTGCAAGATATCCCTAAGAGAAGTTAGTTTCTCTCCCTAAGAAGATATCAAAGAAGAAATTAAATTACCATGTCTTATGGCTTTAATAGAGTTAAAGAAGGTGGTATTCCTATCACCCTCTTGAAGCCATTTGATCGTAGACTTTTGTTTCCAAAATATCTCTTCCCACAACTCCCATCTTGCCAAATATTGCATGGCTTCCACTTCTTCTCTAAGGGAATCCTTGGTAATCCCTCGATCCTGATTATGTTTGGTGATGGTATCCAACTGAAGTTGGGTAGTAGACTTATCCATAAAAAATATTCCCAGAACTTTACCTATTCCACTTCTTAAGTTGGTACTTCACAAATTGGAGCCTTTTGACAAAATAATACATACTTGTGCCATGCTTAGGAATGCCTTTAACCTATCATTCTCTCATAAGATCTTGAAGAGATGGCTCTTGCAGCCACATAAGTTGGAACTTGAATGAAGGGTTCCTAGAAGCATCCCTCCCTCTCATAGATAATTTGATGGACTAGTGATATGAACCTCTCCACTCCAAAATATCTAAACTTGTAGTCCAATTGTTTCCAATCCCAAAACTAGAGACAAAGAACCTATCTAGTCTCAGATATAAAACCTTCTCCACATCTCTTGTTACTCCAAGTAAATGTACCATTCCCTGGTTTTATATCTATCAAGTTTAGAGAGGCAATATTATCTCTCAAAATCAAAGATGAAGGATCAAGCCTATCCACTCCCCCTTTCTTTTTTTCCAAATTGGTGATAGAATTAAAATCACCAACCATAATCCATGGGAAAAAAGGAGCTAGGGACTACACATACCAAACATGAGCCCAGAGATGAATTTTATCAGGTGAATCAGTTAGAGCATAAACACTGGTGCACAGGTAGATTTCACCAGATTTGAAACTCGAGATAGCCATGGATAAATAATTTCACCATAAATCCACCAAAGAGGATAAATATTGCATGTGTCCCAAAGACAAACAATTCCTCCAACACTGCCTTGATCCTCAACACATTGAAAATGACCTCTCCACCATACCTTAGAAGCCACGTTAAACATACCTTCAACTGACAACTTAGATTCCTATATGAATACAACAACAAGGGAATGCACCTTAATCAAATCCCAAACAACCTTTTGTTGAGGTATGTTGTTCAATCCCCTCTCATTCTAGTAAAGAACAATCATTTATGAGAGTTAGAAAAGTGGGAATCAATAGTCTTAACTGAACTTGACTTCACCAAATTCTCCCTAATTAGTGTAATTTTATCTTGATATTTCTCCCTTCCTAACTCGGAGGGCTTCTTTGAGCCTCCATTTTAGAATTTCTTTTGTTGCAATCCCAAAGTTGGCACAAATTTACTACCTTTACTAGGATCCTGAGCCCCAACCTCCAACACTGATTCAAGCAAGGCCAAGGTTGATTCTTCACCCAAATCATTTCTCTTAGGAGGGGAAAAATCTTTAGATATCTCCTAAATTTGATTTGTATCCATCTGTATCTCAATTCGTTCATCCACCAAACTATTGTGATTGATATCCATTTTAAGAGACATTTGATCCATCCCCAAATTATTCATTCTAGAGAGCAGCCTATCTATATTTTCTACATGTCAATCAATGTCCTCCAATGCCTCAAAATGATTATAAATCTCCTATTTCCCTATGTATCCTTGAAATTCTCTTCAAGCCTCTCCCCTTGTTATGGGATTTGACAAATATAAAGCCCTCCTTATCAATTTCCCTGACATAGGGTCTTTTCCTTTATCCCTCGAAAGTGTCCAGGATGAGGAGACACTTTGGAGGAAGCACCATTGGCATGCACCTTAGATGAGCTAAGTTTGGGAAATCTCCTTTGCAAATGTCCATACTCATGAAAAATCCAATTCAATAGAATGGGAGAGGTTCATATTCCAATTTTTGAATCCATGAAGTGGATCCAACTTTGATTTCCATCAAATTTAGCAATGGGTTATTTAAATCAATTTCAATACAAATTCAGACAAATGATATTACCTTCTTATCTAGAGTCTATTGAGCTAGACCCAACTAGTTTTCCTAGTAGTAGTGTGATCATGTGCAAAATATCATTTCTCTAGAACTCCAACAATAGCTAAGGAAGCCTCACCCAAATCGAAACTCTTGATGGTAGCTCCTCTACCAAATTAAAACTTATATGCCAAGGTTTAATAAACAACCCTACTTGATTATTAAAATAAGGACCTACTTTGTAAGCTTTATTCTAATTTGTCCAAAATGAGAACACCACCATGAAGTAGTTATTAGCTACTTGCATAACCTCCATATCTCCCTCTGGATTCCAAGTTCGAAGGGCCCATGACTCCAAGAACGGGAGTGACACTCAAATCCCTATGAACTTGCAAATTAAAGCATGGTTACTCAAATAATTAACATCCTCTACAACTAAATTTGTCGAATTACTAAGATAGGACGAGAAAGACTCCTCTCCAAACACCCATTTACCTTCGATGCTTGAAGACCCCTGACCTGAGCCTCTTCATTTAAAGCTTTACTTAAAAAATTATTATTATGGAATGGTCTAATGGAGAAGGGCCAACCCCCATCAAAACCTTTGAAAAGGACATATTCACATGCCCTCTTGACCATGTACTTGACATCATTAAACAACAAAGAAAAATAGAAGCAAAAAATATACAAAAACAACACCCACATAACCCTTGCCTTGCACCTAACCCCACTAGATTACTAAATCCCACACCCCAGCCACCACAGACACCACCCAAAACCCTTCACCCAATTGACCCCTTAGCCTCCATCACCTACCACTCCCATGCATGAACAACAAAAGCCTAATGGAAGCGACCATGCCTTAACTCCGAACACAAAGCTTCCATTTCGTCCAAGTGAATCCTACATTATTATTATTTGATTATTTAATTATTTAAATTTAAAATTAAATTATTAAATTCATATTATATTATAATAATTATTTAACATAATATTATATAAATTTAATTTTTTAATTAAAATTTCAAATATTAAAATTTATATTATTGTTAGCCATTATATTTTTACAAAGGTCTCTATTTGTCAAAGGTCTTAAAATCGACTTGACTTTGTCAATCCTATGTAGCATTTATTGGAGGGAGTTTGTGTAATGAAAGTGTGAGTTTAATGAGAATATGGGTTGACATTTAGGGTTTGGAGCATTTTTTAGGTTTCTCCATAACAACTTTAGTATGGAAACTAGAGTTGTTTCAAACACCATTTTTGAAGGAGAATGTGGCTGAAGGAGAACGTGGCATTTATAATGGTTTAAACACTCAGCTGCAAGGCTTTTCAGGTATGCAACATGGGTTGAAGTTATTTCCAATTTATAGACTTTAAATACTTGGTTAGAGGTAGTTACATGTGGAAGTCTATCCATGATGAGTGGAAGGAGTGTTGGAAATATTTTTTGTTTTAGACTTGAAGATCATCATTTATCTCCTATGCAAAAGTTGTACGTGGAATTTAGTTTTGGCAAGAGGATGTTACTGCATATGAGCAAAGTCTGGGAATCAAAATTTTAGTATTTGATGTACTACAACTAATTAAAACATTTTAAGATTGTAAATTTTTATGATGATTGATGAATGTTGCAAGACTTTTAGGACTATGAAAAACAACTCCCGTACAGTGTCAATCCTTGCCAATTGTATTATCAAATTGTGATAGTGAGGTTATTTTTATGGAATAATACAATTAACAGTAGCAAGGTCATGTACCAAATAATAGTCATATTAATGAGGTCAGCTAGTAAAATGACCAAGTAGAGTAGTGACAGAGCTCTAGTAGCCTTGTACAAAATAGTATTTTTGCATTTGTCTTCACGGGTTCTAGGGTTAGGTTTAATAAAGGGGTTAAAACTAAAGCCTAAATTTGATAGAAGAGAAAAGGATAAAACTCACACTATTGGAGCCTGTACAAGCACAAACTACATATGATAGGGTTAGTCTTGGAAATCAGATACAATGAAAGGTTGATCCTCGATTTGAGACTCATGCAGGAGACAGTTACCAAGTTGCTATATAGAAGAAAGCTCTTGCTAGATTTCATGAAATTGATTAGTTTTAAATATACGAAGACATAGAGATTGGAGCTTTGATGGTGGAGCACAAATATTTGTTTTATTATCTTCCTACTTGTCAATATTTATTGAAATTTTTCTTCATGGGTCGAAAGGAACTTGACATCTTTGAGCTGAAGTCTTTGGATCACTTATATAATCAACATGAATATACGTTTTGAGTGGCAATGATGGAGATCTTGGGATATTAAAAAAAGACCATGATAACAATAATGACAAAAACATTATTATATATGCAAACTCAAGTTTTGTCATGACACATGATAATGGTATATGAATTACATTTTGGGGTGGTCTTCACATGTCAAGAGGCGTTCATGACCAAAGGAGCAACCATTCAAAGGACAGTCTTTTATGAGACAACAAATAAAGGGAGTCATCTCAAAGTTAGCAAATACACTTCTTTAAAATGAAAGTGGTATGAACATGGGCAGAGCAAAGAACTGGAAGAAGCCACATGCTCTAAAGAGTGAAGAGAAACCATATAAAAGGATAATCATTTTTGAATTTCTATTTAAGAGTCACCATGAAATGGAGGATAGATTTGTGATGGTCACAATAGGTGTACAGTCATAAAAAGTGACTGGTAAACGATACAAGCATAGTTATAAAATGACAAAGAATGTTATTTTCATGGAAGCATAATCATCATGCACTTGGGGTAATTATGTAAGATCTCGATAGTCTTAATAATCCAAGGGACAATTTGTTGGGAAAATGTGTTTCAACCTTGCAATTACATAAGGTATTGTTGATACATAAGGTATTGTTCATCTGTCAACGAAGGGGGGAAGGGGTATGGGGGGATCTCCCTCCCGCGAGGGGTCCAGGGGGATCATCCCCCTAGCTAGGGGTCTAGGGAGCAACGCACCCCAGCAAGGGCTCATCCTCAGAAGCTAAATTTTATATACACCTTATTATTGTAAATTTGGACCGTTCATCATTATGTCTCATATTTGACGGTTGATATTTTATTAGCTTGAATTTCCCTAAAAGGAACCCCTATTTTATGAGGGCATTGTATTACAACTGTGTATTATGATGTATTCTGAGAGTTTGATAGCGACCGTGTTGCCTCTAGATCTCTAAGTGGTGATACTCTTGTGAGAAGCTTGCTTTGAAAGCGTATTGTAATTTTTGTGATTTTTGAATTATATATTAGGTAGCTTTTGGAGTGTGGGTTTTCTCCCAAAAGGCTTTACCCATGTAAATCACTATGTTGTGGTATGCTTGATATTTACATATATTTCTATTTAATTCTTTTGTAACTATTAAAGATCTGAAAAGTTTTGCATTTTTCTCCTCTCAAGATTAGTGTAGAAAGTTGTTTTGCTACCTTAGCTTCCTTACACAAATTTCATCTCATGAGAAGTCATTCCATGAAGGATGTGCATCAAGGGATAAAATATACTAGGGATCTGTAGATTAAAATGGTTCTTGTGGCTTCATAACCAAGACCGTGCTACTTATGATGGTCTGGTGAATGCCATTCCTACTGAAATGCTTCATAAGGTTGGAATTTGTGGGACCAAACCTTGGTGGAAAGACTGGAAGTGGAATCCAGACACCCCTTTCAGGAACTACAAGCCTCGGCTTGGTTATAGGTGGCTCTCACCACATTTTCCTATGATTCAGAGTTTGAACCAGAGGTGGCTTCTTCAATCCCCCGCTCATGTCTGGCGTAAAAGATTTGCTGCCACTTGGTCTGCAAGTGTTGAGCCGAAGCTTGCCCACTTTTCCTAGTGTATTCTTTTCCAAGGCTTGCTTATGGGCTCTCGGCTGGTCCACCTGGGGATCCAGGACCCTCGCTGCCCTTTTTGTGGGCAAGCTGAGAATTTTAAGCATCTTTTCTGGTTTTGTCCCAGAGCTCAGCAGCTTTGGACTTGGATTCATGACTTTTTTTGGCCCTTTCGGCCAAAACCTTTCTCCTAGAATATGGTGTTGCTTGGAGATTTTCCCAGAATTCCTACAAAATTCACCCAACTTTGGCACACTTTCAAGGTGGAAATTCTCTTCAATATTTGGAAGGACAGAAATGCTTGCATTTTTTCACATACTCAAATGGATATTCATGTATCTTTATATGCTAAAGCTATGATTTTCTCTAATGTGCTTTTACAGGTTCAAGTGCAAGCTAACAAAGTTGCACTTGAGGTTGCTCACCTTCAGGTTCTCCTGGACCACTAGGGTAATGCCCCTTGTACTATTGCTTGGGTCCCCGCTTCGCCCACCTCTTCTCGTGGTCGGTCGCCCTCCAGGGGCCGGCAGCGGAGTGGCTCTGCGCATCCCTGTTCACAACCCCCGCCTTGGCGGGATTCTCGCACTCCTCGGCGTAACCGTTGTCCTCTGCCGCGGGCTAGCCAGGGGTGGCCTTCTGGTGGTGCTTCTTGGAGCGGTGGTGGTGGTTTCGGGTGGCCCTCTGCTTATCCTCTTGTTTCTGGCTCTGGTTGGCCAGTCATTGGTAAAGCGTTCCCACGTCTGGCGCTTGCAATCTTGCCCCAGTGCGAGGAAGAAGATAAAGAGAAAAAAGATGCTGATGATGGTTGGGGTCCTCCTCCTGACGTCACTCCAGACCCCGCTGATGTATGGGGGAAAAATTTGGATGACAGAGACCCTCCTGGCTCTGCTAGCACTGCTCTGGCCGCTTAATGGCATTTTTTATCTTTGTAATTTTGGACTTCTGGGCTTAGCCCATGTGATCTGTTAATTTTTTGGGCGTTGTCCATGTGACTTTTGGGGTGTGCCTTTCTACCACCCACCCTTTTTTTGTGAATATGTATATTTATATTTGAATTAATATAGATAGCTGCTTATTCATAAAAAAAAAATGGTTCTTGTATAAGAACAAAGAGAGTTTATCTATAAATATTTGAGGAGTCCATACACGAACAATCAATAGGTTAGCTGGGTATGCAAAGATAGTCATAGGGGATTATATAAAGGGTTAGGTTGAAGACACAAGTAGAAATCCTTCTTTTTAAACGTTTTAAATATTCAATGTATTGTTATTTGAACAAGTGAAAGAATCACACAATTATTAAGCAATATCATCAGTTCTGCTATATAAATGCAACCTTGATAAGAATCATTTTTTGCTAGAGGAAGGTACAAATAATTTTCTTGTAACTATTGTAGGATCTGCTAAGTGTTCTAAAATGGGTTCAATGGTGTATGAAGTAGTTGGAGTACCTCAATCATCTTGTGGTTTAAATTGTACTAAAATGTTTGAAATTAAAATGAAGTCACTGTGAGATGTATCATAGGAGGGCAATTTACTGTCATTAGCACCAAGGGATCATAGTCATAAAGGAAAAGGTATTGATAGAGGGTAGTCCTCAGTGAAGCACAGTCAACCAAGTGATGATGATAATTAAAGGTTATGCAAGGACAGTCGTAAAGGATCAAAGAAGACAATATCACGAGAGAAAAGTGATGCAAAAGCAAGAAGACCTTCATGCATGTAGAGTGGTGGCACTTCATGATCTAAGAAGGAAAATTGAGCATCAAGGAACACATGTTGTTGTCACCTTCGAAGCAATTCTTTGTCATTTTTCAAAGATGGAGATCTATGGACACACATACATGGTGTGTTAGGGTTATATCTATGGATATTAATCTTAGGGGTTAAAGTCTCTTTAGTTGGTTTGTGAGCTTGTCAAGGACCTACCCAACTCCAATTCAACAAAAAAGGAAAACTTCAAAGGATGAATTCATATATTACAAATAAGGATAAGGCCTCTTTAAGGGAAATTAAGAATTTTAGGATGTTGACATCAAAGAGGATCACTTCAAATCCACCAAAATAATTGATAATATCTTACAGTAGCATACTTTTTTGTCTAACCTGCAATGTAATGGTCCATTTATGAATAAGTTTGGTGGGGAATTCATTAAACCTTATGAATAAAGTTTGGAAGGGAAGTCATCAAACCTTATGAATAATGAATTGTACCTAGATTCATGGTTTTATTATATAGGGCTATGATGCTAAATATATATTACAATGTATCTACGCAGAGTTTGTTGACCAGGTCAATGATTATGAACATAATTTGAATGGCGATGTTATTGACAACATAGAAGGGCATGCTTGGATTTTGATCAATGGATAGAATAAACTTTGAAGTGGCTAATGTCTTGACAAATACATGTTTTGAGAGGACTATCAAGTGGAGAATATGAGGCTTATAGTTAGGATTTGTTAAGGTAAGTGATAGGACAATTGTGATTAGGCACTTCATTATCATTTTGGTGAAAAATTAGTTTTAGGCAATACCTATGAGCAACTTCAGTGGTTTGAGTGTCAATATAAGTAGAATAAGTGCCATGAAAAGTGCCAAAGACTATTTTGAATAACAAAGGAAGAAAATTTTCATAATGTGGTAGTGATATACAATAGAAGGTGGCACTCAACCTACAGGAATAGTCCACTAAAAAGAAATCTTCATGCACAAGAATTAGGGGACAAAGTTTCAGAGTTAAGATAATGGTAGACCTCAAGGATAGCAATATAAGTCAATTGAAGATGACATTGGGTTGGGAGATTTAATAAAAGCAATGAAGACAAATAAATAAAATATGGATTTATTACCCCTAGAATACCTTCTACACCTCCTTAAGGCTTTTGACTATTTCAAACTTTTCCACACATGTTTAAAAGCTTAAAGAAAGGAGGTAGCAACAGTTTAAAATATTTTTGGGTTGATCGAGAGTTTATTTGAGAACATCTAGGGGAGAGTTTTGAGCAGTAAAGGAAAATGTCTTGACAAGGACAATAGGTGGAGTGTTTCAAGGGCAGTTTGCAAGCATCTAAGGGTAGTTTGAGGAACTGCAAAACCAATGGAGAAAATCTAGGGTAGTTTTGACTCAGTTTGAGCCTTTTGAGGGCATCTAGGAGCTATTTTGGTGCCTTGATGGTGGATAAGGTCAAGGTAAGACTTTTTATTCACTTAAGTACCTTTTTGGAACACTTTTAGGGGCTACAAAGTAGGGATATCAATTTTGGATGCCCAAGGAGTTTGACCCAACCAATCGAAGCAAGCACATGTTCTTATCATTTAACCACAGTTGAGTAGCATAAAAGGAAGCTTAAGGGGTAGATTTTCAATGAGTTCTTTTCTCTCTTAGCATTGCATTATAACATTCTTGATCTCTTTCAAGATGCAATAGCAGATCTAACTCATTTTTAGATTTATTCAACTATGTAATACTTCTTTTATCAATAAAAGATAAGCATTTTTCCTTCTCTAATCTATATTCTTGTGTTTAAGTACAAATGATTGATGTATTTTTCTATGATTTTATGCAAATCCTGAATGTATGTCTCATTCCTTTAGCACCTTTATGTAGAGATTCACATACCTTGTGTAGGTCATAGGTCATGACATTAGTTTGAACAATTTCTAATTGCGAAAATACCTGTTTTTCCCTTTAGGATTGATAAAACTTCATCTTTCCAGTGAAATATTGATGTATAAGTATGCAAAATTTGAGTTGCACATGAAAAAACTTGTTCATTTTGATCATATTGTGATTCCAAATACTAGTGTAGGTTTGAAAGTCATTTTGGTGCATCACCTTTTTAAGTCATAGGTTTCATTTCATGTTTCCTTTTCACCCTTTTCTCAACATGCAACAATAGGATAGATTAATTAGGTGAAGTTTCAAAGGGAACCAACCCTCTTTGGATGTTGATCTTCACAATCGAGCCCACATTGAGGGAGATCATCCCATGTTTCACAAGGTGGCTGAGTGATTCTATTAGCTTAGCAAGGGTGCACACTTTTGTGACAACAATTATATTATACTTATTATTACATAATTAATATATAAATTTAATTATTTAATGAAAAAATCATTTATTAAATTTTATATTATATTCTACTATTATTATTTAACAAAATTATTATATAATTATCATTTTTTCTTTCTTATCTTGTTCAACATACATTAGTTTGGCATTGGGAAAGTAGGATTGACATTTGCTCCTGCAATCTCCATTTTATTTTTCTCTCTTGCCTTTGTTGGACTTTATAATACTATTTCTCATGATGTGACTATCTTGAGGGCTTTCTATCCAATTTATATCTATTGATTTTTCAAGAGGAACAATGTCAAGGCATTTGTGCACTTACTAGGAAACTAATTTTAGAGAGTTAGGCCTTCTACACCTTTAAGGACTATGAAATTATACATGTATGAAAATTTGAAGGAATGAATGAGTTGATACTTTCTTTGAGAAGATATAGATTAAATGTTAACCATTTTCCTAGAGCAACTTGACCGAAGCCTTGAAATAGAGAACGCAACTGTTAAACAATGCTTGATTTATGTCAAAAATTTCTATCATGGGCTTATATTTGAAAAGGAAATTTCTAGCACATACTTTTCAAGGTCTCATATCAAATTAAGAAAATAAGGAATGCTCAAATTGAAATTTTTGGTTATTATACATCTTTTTATTTTATAATTTAGTATGAAGAAGATTTTAGGCTCTTAAACAAGTTGCAGTTGTGATGCATACCCAATGAATACTAAATATTATTTCTTGAAGTATAATAATACTAAGACAACCATGTTATGTAGTTTGTAATTACAAATTCCTCTATTAGAATGATTCTAAAATCATAATATTATAACTTTGTGTGGAGTTTTTTTGCATAATGAAACCTCTATTGAATGAGGATTTGTCAATCTATCTTCAACAAACATGATGTTTTGCTATTTTGACATGAAGGTGTCCAATACATGTAATCATTAATAGTTAATACATTTCAAATAGAATAGAGAAACAAGGAAAACATAAAAGACATGACTCAAATCATAACACCCAGCCAAACAAAGGCAAACCAAAGAGGTTGCCAAATAAATAACATAAAAAGCATAACACACTTATATATGGTATCACAGTTGATTTCAAACATCAAAGAAAGAAGAAAATTTTAATACACAATTTAAAATAAAATATGAACACCTTAAAGAACAAATTTAATACTTGTGAATCTATCTAATTTGCCACTATTTCTTATTGGTACTTACTAAACAATTTTGTTGCCTGATGAATTTATTTGTAAGGGGGATATATCTAGCTGAGGAATTTTCACTTATTCTTATTTTACTATTGAAACCCCAAGTGTCTGGATTTCCACAACATCTTCTTGTTCCTTCATATCCTCTATTTAATACAAATTGAAGGTGATATTCTCTTAGAAGAATATATTTTTTGCAATAGGAACCATAAAAATTTGACAATAGAATATAATCAATGGAATCAAAAGGTCATAATATACTAAATTTAAAAACACAAGAAGAGATGATTAAAATAATGAAAAAATCAATGATGAATACTTGTATAAAATATGTTAGTGCATTACACATGCAATTGAAATCGTTATTTGAAGTATCTCTCCTCTATAGTGGTTACTATATTATCTTGTTCATTAGTTGAATATAAATCACCACATACATTATAAATGATAAAATAGTTGTTCATGTAGGTGGAAGATAACTATAAATACTCAAGAGATAAGAACAATACTTCGAGTGACAAGCTATATTCGTGCAACTACGAACCTAAAAATGCTAGCTATAACATACTCACTCATACTAAATAGTCAATACTTGGATTTTTACCATAAAAGTAAATAAACATATGCTTAAATATAGGATAGCAAAAATTTGTCACTTTCAAGTATCGTTTATTGCACATGACCAAAACATGAATAAATAATATGAATTTTGAATTTGAAAAATATTAAATGCAACTTGAGGAATGAGATAATCTTTTATTTGTAACACATACGTGAAAAATATCTCAAGTATACAAGTTTACATTATATATTAATGGTACAAGGTCAAGTCTTCCATATCTAAAAATCTACTTTTGTTTCACAAGCCTCGATATTATTGTCTGCAAGAGGGAGAGCATTGCCCCAACACTTTACCTCCAACCATAGACTAGCGGTCCCCGCACACCTTCCATCTAGAAGTGGCCCTACCCTTCATGAAGAGTATAGACAAAGGAATCGACAAATTCATGCCATCTGAGTTTTGGTGTGTGTCTTACATAACCAATCAACCATACAAATTTAGACATCTCTACCTAAGTATGACAAATATGACTGGATATGCAATCTAGAACATGGTGAACCAACTAATGCAAGCATAGACATTTGCATTACTTTGGCCAAATATTTGAAATATATCAAATACTTCCTTAGGAAATTAAATTTTAATTTCACACACCTCTAACTTGACTTAGTAACAACCTTTAACCTAAGGTTTAACGCATGGCCAATTGGATGACTATTTGTCTAACCTTTCTTAAGGATATAAAATCATAAAAAATATAACTTACTATAGTCAATAAATGACTATGATGATGGAAAATTTTTCCTGACAATGAACACCTGTGTTGCATACTCACAACATCTTGGGACTTGGTTACTGCCACATGTTCATAAGTTCTTGCATCTAAATCTAAGAGTAAACTACTATCCTATTTTTATGCACAATACGAATTATAATGTTTACAAACAATGACATCGACTTGAGAAACTTTATCTTAAACATAAGTTCTTATCAACTTGAGAAATGAGTAAAATAAAGTAATATTGTTCATCAATAAGAAGATAACTTCTTCTTTAAAATAATTTTGATTTCTCTATGTTTTTCCTCTTTGTTCTTTGTACAAGAACACAATAATAGTGCTGGTAAAAGTACAACATATATTACCAATTTCTTTTATCAAAAAGAGTATGTTATTATGGTGTTTAAAATATTACAACAATTCATATTACAAAACTGATTCCTTTCAGTCAATTCAACAGATTAAGCATTAACCTTATCTTATAATTTTATAAATAGATAACACAAAATATCCATTACACTTTCTTTATATATATATATATATATACCATTGTGAATGTATATATATTACATATATTACACACATATATACATATGTATATATGTATGTAATATATAACAAACTGGATATGTAATTTCTTGAGAAAAATGGAAGAAATTATTTAACTTATCACAACTAAGAAATAAATCTCCTCTGCTATCTATTGTAGATTGAAAGAGAGGTTAAATATGTCCGCACATAAGTCTATAAAAATTAGACCATTCATTCTCTATTTCAATATATATGATTCATCATATTTTAACCTTTTTTTAATCTTTCATATCTGAAAACTCTAGATTTAAACTACAAAATTACTCAGGAAAAATAAAGTATGAAAGTGTGCCTGTATTAACTCTATTTTTGCACTTTTAGAAATTCCAATTCACAGTCACAGTGCTTGAACAAGCTCCTCTAAGAAAGCTCAGTTTACCAATGATTAAATTTTGATATACTTATATATTTATCTAGTATTCACCATAACTAACAACCAAATATAAGCATACGCCTAAGGTTGATACACCACTGAGGCATCTTGATGCCCCTTCTATTCATGCTCTTATTAACAATGTACAGATGTTGAAAAAACTAAATGCACAATAGTTAGTAATGCAAAAACTAAGAAAAAAAATAAAAGAGAACTTTCTAATTAATTATTTTGATAGAAGAACCTCTTCCCTTGAGGTATCGGATTTTCAATTAAAAAATGCACCTGGTAAAGTTAGTCTTGATGAAATTAAAGTGGATAATAAACAAGAGGAAGGGAATAGTTTGGTCGAGGTCACTATGGTTTCACCCTTGATGAAAGATTTAATCTTTGAGATTAAGGAAAAACACCCAGATTTTGAAATCCAAGCATCACACAATACATCAACTTAAATATTGATGAACCAAGTCTAAATCAATGTGACAAAGGTTCCATCTTAGAGGGGGAAACTAGGCTAGAGGCCTCTACCTATGTAAGCTCTGATGAGCTCAAGTCTTCTTCACCAGAGAGTGAAATCCTAATGGTCCCCGACCAGATTACCAATTTTAACCTTGAACAAAATAGAGAGACAAATGATAACATTAATTGCGACCAAGATAGTTTTAAGCAATCCAATGTATCATCAAAGACAATTGAAGACTTGAGTCTGAATACCAGGTCCCCAAAGAAACAACTAATTTTGGGAAGGCTAGTGAGGGCTTTGTTAAAAATGCAAAGATCAAAACTAAGTCAAAAGGAAAAACTCAGCATCCTGAGAACATATTAGGTATTAAAAATAGGAATATTAATGATGGGAAACTAGAGAAAACTCCAAGGCCCCGGGCTGGCCTTGGAAGACCTAGAAAATATACAATTTTTTTATCAATGGGGAGGGGGTTCTAATTGCCAAAAACAAAAGAAAGAAAACAAGCACTATAATCCAATCACCTACAACAAAAAGGCTAGAGGCTGAGGATAAACTACCAAAATATTTTGAGCTATTCAAAAGCGACTAAGATGTCTCCGCCATGGATGTTGAAGATGGAATTTAACTGCATATATTAGAATTTCAGGGGCCTGGAGTCCCTTGACAGGAAATACATAGTAAGAAGGTTCTTGAACCTTGACAAGCAAAAATATATAGTTCTGCTACAAGAGATCAAAGCAACTAGATTCACTTTAGATACCAACTTGAGGTTCATTTGGAATGCATCCTTGTACTATACCACGAACCATGAAAGGGGTAGAGGATGTGCTGCTATCCTCCTCTATAACCAGTGGGGACCTCATGTCATTAACCAAGGCACTTCTCCTGCAACAAGGCAGTATGGGTCACCATGGAAAAAGATGGAATTAGTATGGGAATTTTCTCTATCTATGCACTTGATGATCACAAAGATAGGACAAGACTATGGCAGTGGCTTATCATCCTTCCTGATATACCTAGGATCTTGGGGGGTGATTTCAACATGGTGGAACACCTAGAAGACAAATGGGGGGCGATTGACATGTCTTGGAAAGGTAGTGAAAGGAATTTTTGGAAAAGACTGAAAACCAAGCTAAAATTGGTGGATTCGATGGAGAAAGGTAAGAAAGACTATAAGGGGATCTGGTTCACTTGGTGTAATTCACAAAGGGGTAACAAAATAATATACTATAGGCTAGACAAAGTATATGCAAATAAGGAATATTTTAGCTTCATACCAACTAAGGATGGAATCAAATTTGGTGTTTATCCTTACACCCTATCAGACCATCATCCTATAAGAGCTAGGCTAACTATCAACCATGACATGCCCAAGGATACTCCAAAAAATATTGGGTTCTTCCTCAATACTCACCTATTGAAGGATGAGGATTGTAGGGATACCATCACCTCTCTTAGGGAGATTAATAACTGGATGTTGAAAGATCGATCTACCATTGATGGGTGGAACCAAAATGTTGAGGGCTAGAAAAAAATATTCCAAGTTATTGGGAAAAAAAGAGAAATGGACAGAAGAAAAAATGAGAATTAGCTCCAGCAAGGATTATTCATGGAGAAATCCAAAGTTCAAATGGATCCAAGTAATGAGCACCTGTGCAAAGAGATTGCCATAGCCAAAAAAAATTAAAGAAAATCCAAACACATAAGATTCAAGGATTCAAAGTGAGAGCCAAATTGAATTGGATAAGTTGTGAAGACAAAGGTTCCAAATTCTTCTTTAACTACATAAATGAGAAGAACTTCAAGGAACAAATCAGACAAATCTAGGAAGGGGACAATTTTTTTACCTCTCACGAGGATATTCTAAAACAATTCCATGCATATTTTAAGAAACTGTTCACCTCTAAGGGTGGTGATGAAGCGAGTCATGAATCTAGATAATTCATAAAAGGCATTATTCTAAAGAAAATAAATAAGACACAACAAGTCTATCAACAAACATAACTAAAGATGAGATCCAAAGGGCAATTATTTCCATGAACAATGACAAGTCCCCAAGGGGAGACAATCTGCCTATGGAATTATACAAAACCATTGCAGACTGGATATGTGATGATTTGCTACAAGTATATTTAGAAGCCTTAGAGGAAGGATCCTTGGGTAGAATTATCAACAAATGATTCATCAAATTGCTACCAAAAGGGAGTGATAAAACCTTGATAAAAAAATTGGGGATTCGTAACCCTATCGAATGTTTCTTATAAGATTCTAGCCAAGGTAATTTCCTTAAGGCTTGTCAACATCCTCCCCAAGTTCATTAATAACACTCAAATAGGTTTTATGAAAGGTAGATACATCTTAGAGAATTTGATCACAAGTTGGGAAGCCTTGGAATGGGAAAGATATTCAAAGTAGAATGGAGCCATGCTCCTATTAGACTTTGAAAAAGCATACGACAGGGATGAATTGATCTTCCTAAGGGCAACCCTAAAAGAATTTGGCTTTCCCATGGCATTTTGTAACATGGTGGGTAACCTTTTGAAGGATTTTGTTGCATAAGTGGACGTAAATCACTCACTCTCATAAGAGTTTAATCTTGAAAGATCCATCAAACAAGGGTGCCCCTTGGCACCAACCCTCTTTGTCATTGCTTCAGATGCCCTACACTATCTCTTGAGGGAAAACACTCTCTTGCCAAGGGTCAAAGGCATATGTTTTCCAAACTATAATGAACTAATCAATATTCAATTTGTAGACGACACTGCTATTTCCCTAGCATTAGAAGAAGAAAACATGGAATCACTAATAAGAAAACTTAAATTGTTTTGTAAGGCCTCAAGAGCTAAAATGTCTAATGCAAAGTCAAACTTACTTGGGTGGGAGGAATTCCCACTGGAGTGGGTTAATAAGTTCAAATTCCAATGGGGTGACTCAAACAAGTAAGGTATTTGGGGATTCCATTTGCTATCTACCCCGACCTTAAGGAAATGTGGATTTGGATTAGCTCAAAAATTGAAAAAAAGATTAAAGGGTGGAATAGGTAGTACCTATCCCTAGTTGGGAGAATACATGTTTGTCAAAAGATGCTCTCCTCCTACAACATCTAATTTGCCTCAGTTTGGTTATTTAGCAATTATCAAGTCAACAAAATCCAAAGGAGAATAAGGAACTTTCTATGGTCAGATGATAAGGGTAAGAGAAAGAAACACACAGTCAAATGGGAATGGTGTTGCTTGGACAAATTGAGTGGTGGCGTCGGCTTAAAAGACCCAAGGATGCATGGTATTGCCTTGGCTGCCAAATGGATAACCAAATCCCTAGTGGGTAATGAGCCTTGGAAGATCCTAGTAAGAAACAACATAATTCTTACTACTCCAAAGCAAGCCAAGTCATGGAAAAAGTACCTATTAGTGATCTTATCATTAGCAAATGCCTAATGTACCTAGTAGGATCATCAGTCTTTGAAAGCCTATGGAAGGCTTGGGAACTCATTAAAAGTGATGTAGAATTCAATTTGACTACAATTAACATCAATAGGAACCTGAAATGCCAACCACATAGTTCCATCTGGTGGAACCTTGAGCATAACAGTTGTAGTGTCAAAAATGTACATTTTCACACTATGTTTGGGTCCCTTAATAAATTGGACTAATTAAGCTTCTAATTGGCCCAATTTTTCATCTACAAGCCTAATTAATTGCAATTTATGAAAGGGGAATTATGATTTAATTAATGCAATTATCATTTTTAACACCCCAAAATGAATAGGTCTTGGCAATTTAGGTTAGGACTCATTTACCCTTGCCCTTGGGTGAATGGGTCCCCTTTAGTTCCTAAATTCAAAATTTTCATATGTTTTTGGCGGCCTTTTTACGATCCCAAATCCAAATTCAAATGTTGACTTGTAATGTTTAATTTTTGGGAAATTAGAAAATTACCTATAAAAGCAAGGTCTTTTTATTAATTCAAATCCTAGAGAAGCAAGCTAGAAAGATTCTCCAAAGTTCACAAGAGCTAATATTATTGTCAAAGGTGTTCAAGGGAAGGTTTCTCAAGCATTTTTTGTAGCATTCAAGATCTCAAGCATCATGTCAAAGTTATTTGCATCTATGCATGTTTTTGGAGCTAACATTGTGATGCAAGTTTCAAGATTTCAAGTCAAGTTTCAAGCATTAAAGATCACATCATCAATCAAGCCACTTCATGCAAGATCAAGACATTGGAGAGATATATTAAGTTTCAGTCCTTCAAGGGTTTCAAATCAAGGGTTTGGCGAGTTGCAGCATAGCACCTGTTCATTCATCATTCCTTTCATGTTTCATTGTTTCATTTCAAGGTTTAATTATCAAAACGGGGTTTGACCAAGGAAAACCCCCATTCACCAAAAAAAAAAATGACATCTTATGTGTTTTGTAGATCTTAGGTTGAAGGAGGATTGAAGATCTATCAAAAGATCAAAATTGCAAAAGTTGTCAACATTGTCGTCAAGCCACATAAACTTACTTTCATAATTTATTTTCAAATTTACGACTGTGAAAACTGGAGGAATAGGGAGTGCAGACCAAGGACCAGAGGACTATGAAAGCAATTTTTCAATCCCTATAGCAAGACCCATTCGTCCTTGGGAAAATGAGTCTCGGGAGGACACTTAGCACAACCTTTTTGTGACAGGTGCATAAAATTCAATCCTTCTTAGATCTATTGATTTTTTTTAGATTCTATTAGATTAGAGTTTAATTTAGAGGTTTCATGTGTTACATTACATATTTTATTTCATTTAGTATTTTTCCTTCATCTCCCAAAAGTGCATTTCAGGTTGATTTACCCCGTCCTAAGTCACAAGGAAAACAACAAAATCTACATCAAGGTTGACTCGCCTAAGGGTTGAAAGTCAATCTTTCCCTAAGGGATCTCTTTTTCCTAATGAAATAGGGAAAATAGGTGCATCATACCCCCCACCCTATTCCAATTTTGATCCACCTCCATTTTTCTGATGTTTCAATAGTAAACCCCTTGCTCTTTTGCAAGGATATTCTGCAAGGAAATTGACTCAAAATGGAATTCAAACAGTCTAAAACATATTGTCCAATGGGAAACTAAAAGGCTGGACTGCTCTGGCTGCTGGATTCAATCTTCCTCCCTCTAGTTTAAGGACCTATAACACTCTGCTAGAAGCTTGCAAAGAGGTCAACTTCCCTTTGGTTTCTAAAACTGACATTAATTTGGCCAATGATATGATCTGGAAGGATGGTACCGACTTATTTGAAATCAAAGCCAAAGCAATTTACAAGAACCTTATCAACAATATTTCCACTACTTAACACATTTATAAATGTTGGGGACCTTGATGTTTAACAAAAACTTGCAAAAAGTCTTCTACTCTATGTGGCGCAACATTAAGGAGCCTAAAAAGGCTTGCTTCATATGGCTTATTCTTTTACAAAAGCTCCTTTCAAAATTAATCACACTGATGTGGATATATGTAGTATCAGTATAACTTCAGAGTCTATATTGCACATTTTCTTTGAATGTTATTATGCAAAAGAAGTATGAATAATTTTTTGCAATGATTTAAAAATCTAGGATAATGATAGCAAAGTTAATTGGAAAGAAATTATGTTCTGCAATAAGACTTGTTAAGTAAGGATTATTTTCTGTTCTGGGATTGTCTATCTATTGAGATACCATGACACATTTGGAAAGCAAGAAATGACAACAAATTCAAAGGGCACATGAGGGAAATTATTGAGTTTTCTGAAAGACTCACAGTTCTTTATGTTTCTTTATAAGTCACAATAACCATGGAAATTTCAATGGCTAAATTCATGAGGCTAATTAGTGATGGCATTGTGATTGTTAATAAGAATGAGGTCAAATATGGAAATACCTGGCATAATAATCATGAGGGCTCACAAACCTTCCTCAAGGCATTGGGGGAGTTCCAAAGGGTGTTTAATGATATGGCAACCGACAATGCAGGAAGACCAAGGAAGATACAACAAGCCAGGCCTTAGGTATATGAGGAAATCACCCCAGACATGGAAGAAGTTAGGTCTAATGTGATGAGGTATTTTAGGGAGCCTGGATAGGGAGATAGTGAAGAAAACCAAAGCCGCAATGAATAACCTGTTAATCATATTCTCTATTTCTATCAGCAAGACATGATATATATATGCATATTGTATAAAACCTATTTCATTTATATCCCAACTAGAACTGTGCATGTATGTTTTTAGTGTATATGACACTATTTGTGCATTTTTGTAAGTAGTATAGATAACAGGCTATATGCAGAATAGAAGATACAATTTATAATTAGCCTCTAAAGATAGTCATATATCTATGGACAAAATCTTAGTGACATTTGATAAATTGTAATTATTTTTGATATACTATTTCCAATACAAAAAATATAATATATTACAAATTTATTATATTTTATATATTATATATATTTTATAGTATTTGAGTAAGATTATACAATATAGTATATAAAATACATAATGTAATATAATATAATATAATATAATATATAATGTAAAATAGATTATATTGTATAATAATAGACAATATATAATATAATAATTTAAAGCATAAAAAAAAAAAATTGTATAATGTATATAGTAAATAAAATAGTTTCGCAATAAAAAAATAGAACGAGAACAACCTTTTCTATGGATAGCTCGGTGTAATATCACCATTTTGAGAAGGATCATTTTGTGAGCATTTAGCTCAATTTGCAAGTTTTCTTGTAAACTTCCTAGTGAGTTGGGGAGAAATCCAAACTTATTGGAGTGCTTAGGTTTGGTTAGCAGTGATTTTGGTTCTTGGAAATGAGCTCAAGAGGCATTGTAGAACAGTATGATACTTTCAAAAGTGAATTCTGACTTTTGGTGACTTCTCCAAACTTGTTGAAGGAGCAATCTATTTTTAGTAAGTCACACAGTTGGCTTTGGGCATCATCCTAGATCTTTAGTACATCATCTTGTTGTGATTAGAATTTGATTTCGATGAAGTTTCAGTGATTTCTGCACATTGGATAAGCTATTGAGTTATTAATTCAAATTATCATTTATGGATTTGATTGTGTTTGAGATTTTTGCATCAATGTATCGAATCACACTCTGTGATTCATCATCAGGATGAAAGAGAGCTAGAGAAGAAGAAATGATAAATTTTAGACTAAAGCTAGCTAAAAAGGAAGAGGTGGGAAGAGGAGGAAAGGAGGGGCATGGGGTTCAAGGACAATGAATACTAGGCCTAAAATGAAGTTAAGGGGAAAGGCTAGGCTAGAAAGAAAAACAATAACAAACAAATTTACACTCTAAAACTTAAACAAAAAAATACAAGCAATAGATAAGAATTTGAAAATAAAGCAAGAGAAGAGGAAGAGACACAAAATTAAGAAATTTAAAGAAATTGAAGACATAACAATATAAAGAACATATATTGCTATATGAAGACATATAGCAATATATGTCAATATCTTTCTTTATATTATTATATGTCTTCATAAATTTAAATTAAGAAAAAGGCTTTCAATCGAAAAAGACAACAAATAAATAAAAGCAAAAGAAAGAAATTGACATTTAATAATAAAATATAAATTAAAATGAAATTGAAAGAAATTGAGAAGACATAAAATAACATAAAGAATATAAATTAAACTAATGAAAAGAAAATGATTAAATGGAAATATAAGCATTGGCACAAGTATAACAAATCTTGAGAAATCTAAGAATAAAAGAAAAGAATAGAGGGAGAGGACAATAATTAAGAAATAGAAAGGCATTTATGAAGACATAAAATAATGTTAAGATATATATTGCTATATGAAGACATATAGCAATATATGTCAAGATCTTTCTTTATATTATTGTATGTCTTAAATTTAAAAATAAAATAAATTTTAAAAAAGAGAATAAAGCTCATAGTAAATAAAGGCAACCAATAATTAAAAGCAGCAAAATAGCTAAATAAAGGCAAAATAAAAATGATAAGAAAATGAAAGAAATTTAAGAAGACCAATACTAATAAAAAGAAATTGAGAAAAGAATAGAGGAAGCTGAGACAAATAAATAAGAAATTGAAATAATTTTATGAAGACATAATATAAAGACATATAACAATATATGTCATCATTCTTATATTATTATATGTCTTCAAAGATTTAAACATAAAAGAAAATTAAAGGCAAAAAGAATAAAGCTAATAATATATGAAGGCAACCAAAACGTAAAAGCAAATGAAATAAATAGACAAAAAGTAGCAATAAATAAATTATTAAGAAAAAGAAAGAAATGAATGAAGACAAAGAATTAAGAAAAGATATGATAGAGGAAGAGACAAATAATTAGGAAAATGAAAGAAAATTATGAAGACATGTAATGTAAAGACATATGTTGCTATATGAAGACATATAGCAATATATGTCAATATCTTTCTTCATATTGTAATGTCTTCATAAGTTGAAAAACTAATACAAATTAATGAAACAAGTATGAAGCTAAAAATAAAAGGAGACAACAAATATATAAAAGCAAAGGAAAACAAAGACAAGAAAGCCAAAATACAAATGAATAAGAAAATGGAAGAAATTTAAGAAAAGTAATAATACAACGAAAATGAATTTAAAGAAGAAAATAAAAAGAAAAATGAGAATTAAAAAATAACAATTCTGAATTTTTGCAACAAGATACAATAAGCAACAACAAGAGAGCCAGGAATGGTGGGGGGCATCCACGAGAGGAAAGGGAAGGAACCGAAAAAACACAAACTAGATGAATTAAAGGAGGAAAGGGGGAGAGAAACCACAAGGCCAAGGGGGAGAACTGAGTTACAAGAGCGGGAGAGAGGAAGGAAAGAAATGCAAGGGAAAGACACCACCACCAGGGAAGAAACGTGATCAAGGTCACCGATGATGACAACTACTTAGTTTGGACAACAAGGGTTGCCATGAAAGGCTGAGATTCCACCCATCATCTCAATTAAGGTTAATGGGGTGATTGTTAATCTCGATGGCTTCCAACAGTTTCATTTTGAAAAAAGTTGTCTTCTTTGTTTAAAATTTACTTGTCTTCTTAAATTTGTTCCATTTTCTTATTCATTTATATTTTGGCTTTCTTGTCTTTGTTTTCCTTTGCTTTTATATATTTGTTGTCTCTTTTTATTTTTAGCTTCATGTTTGTTTCATTAATTTGTATTAGTTTTTCAACTTATGAAGACATTACAATATGAAAAAATATATTGACATATATTGCTATATGTCTTCATATAGCAACATATGTCTTTACATTACATGTCTTCATAATTTTCTTTTATTTTCTTAATTATTTTTCTCTTCCTCTATCATATATTTTCTTAATTCTTTGTCTTCATTCATTTCTTTCTTTTTCTTAATAATTTATTTATTGCTACTTTTTGTCTATTTCATTCTTTTGCTTTTACTTTTTGGTTGCCTTCATATATTATTAGCTTTATTCCTTTTACCTTTAATTTTCTTTTATATTTAAATCTTTGAAGACATATAATATAAGAATGATGAAATATATTGCTATATGTCTTCATAAAATTCTTTCAATTTCTTATTTATTTGTCTCTTCCTCTATTCTTTTCTCAATTTCTTTTTATTAGTATTGGTCTTCTTAAATTTCTTTCATTTTCTTATCATTTTTATTTTGCTTTTATTTAGCTATTTTTTTTTGCTTTTAGTTATTAGTTGCCTTTATTTACTATCAGCTTTATTCTCTTTTCTTAAATTTATTTTATTTTTAAATTTAAGAAGACGTACAATAATATAAAGAAAGATCTTGACATATATTGCTATATGTCTTCATATAGCAATATATGTCTTAACATTATTTTATGTCTTTATAAATTTCTTTCTATTTCTTAATTATTGGCCTCTCCCTTTATTCATTTCTTTTATTCTTAGATTTCTCAAGATTTGTTATATTTGTGCCAATAATTATCTTTTCATTTAATCGTTTTCTTTTCATTAGTTTAATTTATATTCTTTATGTTAGTTTATGTCTTCTCAATTTCTTTCAATTTCATTTTAACTTATATTTTGTTATTATATGTCAATTTCTTTCTTTTGCTTTTATTTATTTGTTGTCTTGTTCTATTGAAAGCTTTTTTCTTAATTTAAGTTTACGAAGACATACAATAATATAAAGAAAGATATTGATATATATTGCTATATGTTTTCACATAGCAATATATGTTCTTTATATTGTTATGTCTTCTTCAATTTCTTTAAATTTCTCAATTTTGTGTCTCTTCCTCTTCTCTTGCTTTATTTTCAAATTCTTATCTATTGCTTATATTTTTTTGTTTAAGCTTTATAGTGTAAATGTGTTTGTTATTTTTTTTCTTTCTAGCCTAGTCTTTCCCCTTCCTTAACTTCATTTTAGGCCTAGTATTCTTTGTCCTTGAACCCCATGCCCCTCCTTTCCTCCTGTTCCCATCTCTTCCTTTTTAGCTAGCTTTGGTCTACAATTTATCATTTCTTCTCCTGTAACTCTCTTTCATCCTGATGATGGATCACATAGTGTGATTCAAAACATTGATGCAAAAATCCTAGACACAATCAAATCCATAAACGATAATTCGAATTAGCTATATGGATTGTGGAAACTTGATATCATTTATTGAGTTATTATTTAATTACTTCACTTAAGTTGTCTAATGTTGAGAAATATTAGGACAACTTAGTGTAATAGCTTGTTGGAAAGGTGATTAAACGTTTTAAAAGTTGGATGCATGCACTGGTATTTTTTATAGGCACAATTCCTTTCAAATGTTTCCAACTCTAATTTTAGGATGCTAAAACAAAATCACATACCTTTCAAGCATTAGCGGCATCAACAATCTTGTATAGTTGTGGGATTTAAGGACTTGGATTTCATAGTACCAATTGGGCTTGGGTTGATAGAGTTCTTATTTTCATGTTATGAAAAAACTTGTAGGAAAAATAGTTAGTTCCCCATAAAATTATCTTCATTCAATTTGACATCCATAACCTATATATTTGAATAATATTTCATACATACTGATGTTGTTCACATAGTAAGATGTATAGAAAATACAACAATCAAACACAATAAATATCTTGAATCATTTATGAAGTTGTGTAAATAAAGGATTAAGAACACTTGGTATTAATAGCATGAGGTTTTCACAGTCCATGATAAATTAGTCCTAAAGATTTTTGGATTGTAACCATGTAAACTTTTTTTTGCATCAACATTTTGGATCATACTCCATGATCCATCATTAGGATGGTAACACTTGGTATGCCCAATGGATGTGTTTCTTGCAAGGAATTGGTATTGATATCAACCATCTTCTACCTAGTACCTTTTCCATCAATATTCCTCATATGTTAAAATGAGGTGATCATAGAGGCGTTAAGAATTAGATCTACAAAGCCTACATAAAACCAACTTAGACATATAAAATATAAGTATTGCCAACAAAAATACATGTCTACTTGAAGGATTATTTTATATAAAAGATGACACATTATTCCTCCCAAATACTTCATATTAACATCGAGTTAAAATACTTTATTTCGAGAGATTAACACATTTATAATGCATCAATGAATCATATATACATAAACATTTCATATTTTGATGTCGAGTGTATTATGAAATCCATGAAAAGTTTTACTACTTTAAAAAAAATCATGATTCTCTATGAGATTTTATTCATGAGAAAGATCATAAATAACTCTATTCATTAAAAAGATGACCCTTAAGGAAATTTACATTCTTAAAAATCATCAGCACAAATCTTAAACATAAAATTCACCTTCTAATTACTTTATTCAACCTCAATTTTATATGTTTTTTTTTCTAACAAACTTTTGTATGAAATGCATTTTGGAATTCCAATCGCTTATTCCATTAAGTGTGGGTTTATTTAATAACAAATTAAATTAGGTTAGGCACAGCCGACCGCTGTACTCTTAAAAGTTCTCATGGCTGGTGGCGATTCAATGGAAAACACTGATAGCTAGGTATTAGTAGAGTGTCATTAGCATAAAAAAATGTGCTCTTCGTATACTTTTTGCTGCGGACTGAGTCGATACTATCTTTTTGTCAGAGACCGAAGAAAGGCAGTAGATTATACTAATTGTGTTATTCCTTCACCTGAATACAGGAAAACAAATTTTATCTCTCAAAACTTTTTCGAACACCTCTCGAGAGTTATATTCACCTGAAGATATTTCTGACTAGTCATCAAAGATTTTTCAACAGTATAATATGGCCAATTCGCCATTATCTACATCGGAATATTTACTCGAAGCTCTCAAGAAGACTTGCAATTATAATCCTGACGTTTCTCCCAGTCTAGTAAATTATTGCGAACGTGCTGATGTTCGGGATGCTGCTGAATATCTTCATGTAAGTACTTTATAGAAAATCTCAGCCGAATCTGTGATTTTAGGGTTTGTAGATATATTGTTGAGTTTAATTTTGAGGCTTTTGGTTCTGAGTTTGAATAATATGCGAGCAAAGCTTTTGCTCTTAAAAATATTGGCATACCTAATCAACAAATTCACTTAAGCATTTGCACAAAAAGCCAAATAAAGTTTGAGGGTTTCTAGATGCAATGCCGAGTTTTAAAATTTGCGTGGAATTGATTTTTTTTGGTCTGGCCTTTGGTTGGCTATGAGGAAAGTGTTTTCTTTTAAATATTTGAATACTCAATTGAAAATTCTTCAGGTTTGTAATAATCTTCCTAGAACCCTATTTTATAGCATTACTAGATGCAATGCCGAGTATTAAACTCGCTTGAAAACTGTGTTTTTGGTTGCGAGTTTTTGTTATCTGCTAGCAAAGTTTTTATATTTTAAAATACTCAAATACACAATTAAGAATTCGAATGACTTTAAAGGCCATCGAAAAGCCTATTTAAGGGTTTTTGATATGGTGACTGCCTTACGCGGAATTTTATGGGCCATTTGTTGCGAATTGGCTGCAAAATTTTCAAAATTTGGATTTCTAATACACACACACACACACACACACACCAGGAGATACGGATAGCAGTCCTTCCGCATGCTATTAGTAGTGTTTTAAAGAGAATCTAATTAACATATGTTTATATGCAGTACATTAAATTCTATTTCATTAAATATTAGCTTATAACGTAGTGGGAACAACCCTTTTTTTTCACTCGCTTAGGAAGTTTTGATCATAACTGGTCCCATGAATTTTCTCAATATTTTCACTATTTCTGATCAGAATAAATGGTAATCTTCTAGGATTAAATTCATAAAATAATATTTAACCGTATAAATATTTCCATTTGGCAAAATACTGGCAAAGTGAGTGCAGAGAAGCTCTAGCTCCTTTTCCTGAATGCCTGCTTACCTAGTGGTCCCATTGAGTTTTGCTACAGATAAATAAAGAAAAAGGATTAGTGATCAAGTGCTGCTTCATGAGAATTTAGACAATTTCCTAGGTAGGTTTCTAAACATAGTTGCCAGGAAACTCCATTATAGGAATGTGGACCCCATACCCATCCGAGCATCCCCATACCCCAATTTTTGGTGACTACATTTTTATATAATAAAATTGTCTCCTTATTTATTTACTTGCATACCCTAATTTGATTGGCATCCCCATTCCCGTACTGGTACCGGCACCCCTGCATTTCTGGGTAACTATGTTTTTAAATTTCTTTACCAACTGCAATTGAGAAAATTTGGGAAGTTTTTTAACAAAATAAGTTTGAAAATAATCTTAACTTTTCAAATGCATATAAGCTTATTACGTGCAGGAAAATTCTAGGCACCTCCCTCCTATGGTTGTTGCAGAAAAAGAGGCTGCTCTGTCTTTCCAGGACATGATTTTTTTAACCCTGTAGCTGTGCTCAGCAGTTCCCACAGGCCCTCTTGCACAGTTGAACTAAGAGCAAAAGTTTCCTTTATGGACCCTGCCCTTAACGCTTATAGTATTCTGTGAAAAATGGGCCAGTTCTTATTTGGTGATTGAGATTCTTCCTTTTCCTGTAGCTCCAGAATACGGCATTTATGGGTATAAGTATCAGGACATGATTGAGACAGGAATATAACTGCCCTAGAACAAGCCAAAAAGACCTTCCTGCATGGGTGTTAGGTTCATTTCAAATCATTCTGTTGGCATCTCAAAACATGGTAGATATGGAATGATTAGGACTATTTTTTTTATAACTTTTGACAGCTATTGATGTTAAAATTAATGTCTTAGACAATATATCGGCGAAAATATCTCTTCTTAAGAAGGTGTGGATGCTATATATTTGGACTACGTAAATTTCTGGCTTGATTTTTTTATGCAGGGACTAGTCAGACCAGATTTAATCACCATTTTACATTCATAGAAATACACAGATTTACAAATTGGGCTCATAAACAAGAAAAAACTGCAAAATCCTTCATTTAGAACAAGCGGGGATTGAAATCCTTTTACAAAATGCAACTATGGTAGCAATTGTGACAGAAAGTACAATGGTATGCCCTAATAATCTAAATATCGGCTGCACAATCATTTCACAACTGGAAATACAATGGTTTACTCACAAGGCAACCTGCAAATTGAAATTGGTTGATGTTGCTAAAGATCCACCACCATAAAACCTCAAATGTGGCCTTGAGGTTAGACTGCTTCTCAATTGAAGGATTTCTGTCCTTCGATGTAAGATCGACAATGGTTTCATCCTTTGATCTTTGTAGACCTGTGGGTTTTCGTTCTCAGATCTAGATGCTTGAACAGTAAAAGCTCATTGTGATTTTAATTAGGGTTTGTGGGTTTTTCGTGATAACCTCTTGATACTATCTCTGCAATATTAGGACACTCAGAAAGAGAGTTGAAAACTGCATAGTAGTCTCTGTCATGGGTTGACATGCGGAAATGGCTTCTTGTACTTGTTGAATGCTTGTTCCCTTCCCATCGAGCCGAAAATGATGTCTTGTGTAGAAAATTAGAAATAGGCTTGGAAGGTGTGGAGTTGGGTCCATTGTGACCTACAACTATTTTCAACAAGTAGGCGAGGAGCTCCTTTAGGTTCGAAACCCTAACCATTGCATTAATGGAGGTTGTTAGCATCCTCGTGGCATATTGGATGTCTCAATTGTGGCATGTGGAGGATTAGGGGTTTGTGGCAAGGAAAGGTTGCATGCATAACTTTGAAACTCTGATGGGGAGAGAAGTGAAAGTAGGGGATGGCTTGGAGGCATGGTAGTAGGGAGGAGACTCAATACTTCGTGGAGGTGGAGGAGAGGGTATGCTAGGAAGGGGAACTCCTCAATTTTGACAGAAGATGAGGAAGTGGTGGAGGGCATGATGGCATGGGGAAGTCTGAAACCCCAATGGAAGTTGAGAGAGAAGTGGACTTGGGAGTAGAGGCATGCTGAGAAGAGGAATTTGACAACTTCAACAACTTGCACAGACTTATGAGATTTTCCATGCCTTCACACTTAGAAACATTGGGGGTCTTAGGCAGATGCTTGGAAGATGAAGGGTAGAACATACATACAAAATGGGATCAAGAGAAATGTGGGAGTTAGGAAATGGGCATTTTGGTCTATCTCATGAAGAGCTGAATGAGGGGACATGACACACATTCAATGATCCATCGTTGGGATGAGGAAAAGAGATGAGTGGATTGCAGACCGGGTTTTCTAATTTCTTGGTGAAGACTTAATAATGTTCATTTGTTTGTGCTTCACATGTTTCCCTCATTCTCTTCACTCCATCTTGCCTCCAATAAGTACTTATTAAGCCTTGTCTGCAATCTTCTCATCTCTTTTCCTCATCCTATTGATGGATCACTGATTGTGATCTGAAATATTGATGCAAAAATACTCACAGTTATTTCCATAAACATAAATAAGTCATTTACATGGATTGTAGAAAAATCATGTCTAATAATGATGAAGTTTGTTATTTTAAATGCTACTTCAATATCTTGTTCTCTTATTCAGAGTCTAATATGTAGCTTTAAATGCCCACAACTTTTATGTTAGTACCTTTTTCATGGAATTAGGCTTTCCTTTATCACTCAGATCATTTTATCGTTTCTTCTTAGTTGGAAACCTTATCTAATTTTTAGGCATCACAATGAACATCATTTGTCAAAATCTATCTGAGCTTATTATTGATGTTTTCAAAGTAATTGGAGCATTCTAAGAGCTTTCTGGGGCTGCCTCTGAAATCACTTTCTTCTGAAATAAATATAGTGGGTGATAAGCAAAAAAGCATTTTGGCGAGTTCACTCAAAAGAAGCTATGTTTCCACTCAACAATAGTTTTCTTCATTGAGCAGAGTATTTTGTTCATGCAACTGACATGTTTTTTCACTCAGCTGCATAATAATTAAAAATGGGAAGTCCATCATCATCTGGAGCAGAATATTTGTGTTGCCACACTTGTTATGGCTATGGTCCCTGAATGGTACAATGTGCTGTTTAAACTTTGGGGGAAAATTATTATATTATCTAAGGATTAGTGCTTGATTACATGTTGCCTACTATTAATGGTTGTAGTTTATTTTTCCTTGGGGGCAATGCTTGCTGGAAGGGGAAGGTTGCTTTTAATTTAATTGTTTAGCTAGAGGAGTATGATATAGACCTAATTAAGTCTCATTAGCTATTAATGGCTATTACCGAGAGATGAAAACTATTACCCTGATGAACATGTCCTATAAAAGGTGTCCCTTGATCTACATAGAAATAACATATCACCCTACTCATTCATTCTCGCCTATCCATTATTATATTCTTAGTCTATTCAATATGTAGATATACATATTACATAGTATTCAATATGCAACAGTCTAGATGTTTTTATTTTGATTTAATATTTGCTTTAAAGAAAGGGTTGAACATTGTAAGATCATTTACTCTATACTTATAGCGACTTCTTATAAAATGCTTGTTGGCTGCAGAATATTATTCAAGGTGATGGAGATCATCTCATTGAGGAATATGTTCGCAGACGATCTCTTGGAAATCAGTCTAACAAAGATGATTCTCTAGGCGAACCTATGCAAATCTATAAGAAACCTGAAGTATCTTTAAGTACATTGAAACCTACACAAATCTACAAGAAACCTGAAGTTTTTTCAAGTAAACCAGTTGCTGGTAAAAGTAGAAAAAAATTAACACCAGGCACACAATCTTTAAAAAATGCTACTGTTGTATCAAAAGATAATCAGCATGGTGTTGGTGGCAACAGTAAGAATCCGAGAAAGGAGCATACTGAAGAAAGAGCTGCTACAATGATTAATCATATGCACTTAAGGCAGCGTGAGAAATGTGACTGTCAAGCTAGGGAGCACAAGTTGGTGAAAAATTGCCTTGGATGTGGCAGGATTGTTTGTGAAAAGGAAGGTGAAGGTCCCTGTATGTTTTGTGGGAGAAGTGAAATTTGGCACCATGATAGCCCATCAAATCATTTGAGAGGTCCTGCAGAAGGAGAAGCAGAAGACAGAGCAAATATACTGAAGAATAAACTTCTGGAACAGGACCGCAAGGGAAATCTGCAAACAACTATTATTGATGATCAAAGTGATTTGTATAATATCGAAGAGAATACTTGGATGAGCCCTGAGGTATGTATTCCAATATTAATATTTGACCTCAAAGAAAGTTTTACTTTTGGAAATCCTTTTACTGATTAAGTATTTGATAATATCTAATGAGTACATGACAGTACACTATAATGCATTTTTTGATCTGCAAATGTAACAAAACAGCAAAAGGTGAAACCATCTTCAAAGGTGTTCCTATATGTGTATCTTCCACTGTACAACATTACATCCTCCAATTTACATGTTTATTTCTTCTGAAAAGTTGGGTTCCCATGTTGTGTTCATAATATTCTGTGTTGACCATCTGCTGTATACAGCATTTGACTAAAGTTGTTTCTGAAGCATCATAATTTAAAGCATCGAAGCTTATACATGTTTTTTCAATTATTGTTTTGTACTTCAATTTTTTGCATATGTTTTGTAATGTGTTAGTGTGAACTGTGTATCAAGCAGATCCAGCATTGTCCTTTTCCCTGTTTCCTACACTTAACTGGTCAAGTGCTTAATATTTTGATTATGTTAACATGCTTAATATTTTGATTATGTTAACAGACTGTTTTGTTGTACTTGTCATGGATGTCTTCTTTCACACAACTTAAGAATTCTTGCATGTGGCATTGCAATGTATGTCTATCATGATAAAATTGAGCACCTAATGCACAATCATGAAATGATTATGTTGTGTGTGGCAGGAAAAAAAGAAACAACAGATAATTCTTGATGAAGCTGAAAGCATGAGGAAAAATAGAACAGTTTTTAGGCTGGGTGCAGATATTGGAGAGGTTGGTTTGTTATAAACCTGTCTTATTTTCATCTGCCTTTGTGCATTGGCAATTCATAATTATTTTTTCTCAAGCAAGTAAATTAGACTACTGGAGAATTGATTAGGACAAACATATTGAAAGTAGAAAAAGCTGCAAATGCTATGTGTATAGTGTACTTTAAGCAATCTACAAAATTATGCATTTAATGGAGTAAGTTTTATTTTTGACATTATCAATGACAATTTTTTTATTAATACCATGGTCTTGTTAAATTTAGATAGGAACTTGAAAATTCTAACCATAAAAATTGGTAGACAAGTGGACACTATAATCTATAACTGTCCCCTTAATGTCCACAACCTCACAAAAAAACATTTAAAAATTATTACCAAAACAAAACATTCCATAGTCTACTGAGAGCATATATGTCTTCTTCTTCTTCTCTGTCTTTTTTTGTTGTCTGTTACCCTCCTCCTGATGTGAGCAAATATACATTACAGTCACTTCAAATTTAAATGTTTAAGATATGGAGATTTGCAAAATCTAGCATTTTGTGCTGGTATCTCTACTTGTATTTGGCCTTCATTTTTGGTGCCCTTTGTCCTTATTTTTTTGTCTGAGCCAAAATAAGCAGTGTCTTCTGAGGGATTAGATTTATGATACATTTTCTGTAAATTCCATTCAGAACTTGATTATTGTATCACAATTTCATTTTCATATTTAACCGATTTTTATATCATTTGCAAGCTTTCATAATAATTTTTCTTTTCAAATATTTATTGGAGCCTCTTCTTACTGATCCTTTCAATATGTGGAATCCCTTTTTAATGTAAACTTCAAATGTCATAATATCTTGTCTTTAATATGGTAAAAACAAACTTTGTTTATATATATTTCTTAACTTCAAAACTAAACTCATTTTTGATATTCAAAATTTTGAGTGAATGCTTTCTCCTCTACATATATTTCTAGGGTTCTGACTGCAACCTTGGAACTCAATCTTATACTACACTGGTACAGTCTCGGTACCCTAGCATGGGCTTTGATAACATTGCGGATTTCTATCTCAATCAAATAATAGGAGACATTGATAGAAATAAGGGTAAAAATGAAGTGTCATTATTAAGTGCCACATTTATATGTCATTAAATTTTATTAGTGGCATAATCAATAAATCTAAACCTAAACATTTATAACTATGGACTTAAACATTCTAAATCTAACCTAAATACTATATTGTAAGTGGACATTATACTCTTTAACATTTTACACAGTGTTTGATGTAAGTCTATTACATGTTGGTAACCTTTTCCTCAGAATTCACAAATATTTGTTTTAAACGTCTTTTGAAATTCGGCAAAGGGATTGAAGAATTTCTTCTTATTATTGTGGTCATCTTGTGTGTACACATCTATTTGTGTTGTATCCGAGCTTCATGTAAGATTTTATGTATGAACTCATTGACGACACAACAAATAAGAGACATGGTATTTCCACAATCCAGGAAAGTGAAAAATGTTGCTTCTGGATTTAACTGTAGTTATTTTCAGCATCAACATTTTGGATTACACTCCCTGATCCTTCATCACGACCAGGAAGAACTTGATGTCGATTCTAGACCAATCTCCTTAAAAAGGAGGGGTAAGAAAGTGGGAGTGGAAACCTTGTAGTTTGGCTTCTTGTTTATAGCTTATTTTTGCTTCCCCATGCTATATTTGCTGATTGTATGATCAACCCTAATTGACCTGTTTTAGTCATATATATGTGTGCGTGTGCGTCTGTATACATGCAATGAATTTGAAAAGGAAATTAAAAGAGAAAAAAACAAGGTTAAGAATAAATGTGATCACAAAAGCCTTAGTAAACCTCTGATTTGTCCAGTAATTTTTATCTTTCAAGTTTCAACATTGAGTGCTAGTTTTGTTGTATGAATTCAGATCCAATTCAAAATATGGAAAGCAATTGCATGTTCTTAATTTTTTGGTATATTATCTGTATAAAAACAAAAACTAATGTGCAAAATATCTGCACATCCTTACTGATAATCAAAGAATTATCTAAACAGGTTGATTTTACTACTGAAGATGCTATCCAGCAAAGTGACACAGATCTTTATTCTATAAACAAAGAAGCTGTTCAAATTATTGGCTTAAAAAAAGATCCAAATAGACAGCAATCCCAAGATCTCCATTCTGCAAATAAAGAAACTGTCCAAACTTCCTGCATAAAGGCAAACCCAAATATTCAGGAATGTCCAGTTTATGTTCCCACCGAGAAGCCTGCAAAGCACAATGGTCGTATGGAGGATAGAAGAATACCAGAAAGCATGAAGGTCAGAAGTGGAAGGGTACAGCACGATGATCCATTATTTCATGTTCCTAGCTTTCAGCTTTCAAAAAGCAGCGATGTTTTTGATATCTGCATGCCCAATAATGATGCAGCAAGTCAGGGAGAAGAGCTTATTGAACTATCCCCTTCCTTATATGTCCAGACTAAAGTAAAGAAGCAGAATACTGAAAATTGTGAAGCGGTCCAGATTTTGAGGTCAGGCATGGTCTTGTTGAAGAAATGGCTCAATGAAAACAATCAGGTGAGCCAGTCGATTCAGCTGTTGGTCTATAATTTGTCACCTTAGAATATTTTGTTTCTGCAGGTATGATGTAACTGTAAATGCTACTGTCTAATTGAGTTGTTGCATTTTATAAGGTATCATTTCCAGACAATTTAGAAGTTATAGGATTCATATCAAGTTTCAAGGCTATCCTGGTTCATTTGATACTGCAAGCTGTTCCTAACGTTTGTTTTTTTCTTAATTTTAATATAGGTTTATATGTTTTCTCGCTTGGGTTCAGTTTCCCCAGTGTTGTTGGTAATACTTAGGGTTCTTACTAACAAGAATTCAGAATATGCCAATGTTTTATCTTGCGTATGCTCATCATGTATTGTCTTTTATTTTATGATTTTTATCTTTGTTTAGCTTAAAAGTTAGATTCTATTTAGACAAGAATGTTGGTAGCAGTTTGGGATAGGGCCATACCAGTATAAGTGGGCTCAGTTCATTCTCATCTATGGTATCTTCAGAGTCTGAATACCACGATCAGTTGCATTCTCCTAGACTAAGCCATTCTCTCAACAAAATCATGAGTTTTCAACATTGGTTCTTCCGCTCCAGATTATGATGCAGGATAAATGCATCTTTTCCATCGTCTAACTTCTCAAGTGCAGCTGTTGGAATTTCTTTTCGCCAAAATGCTCTCCATTTTCAGTTTTTTTTCTCATTATATAGCTTTTGTTTGTATTGATTTCTGTAGTTTAGGGTCACCTCACTATCTAGTGGTACTAATTCTTCCTAGTTTTATTTTTAAATGATTTGTTGAAGTTCCTTTTCACATTTAAGATTAGCTACTTTGACTTGTTTTCTCAAGTTCCATTCTCTTAATTTGGTCATCTGTACATGTAGCATCTCAAAACAAACTAAAATTTAATCTTCATTAGAGTCATAATTCTTATTTGGCTTTTCTATTTTCAGATTGAAATAGAAAATTGGGGTCATAATTCTTTCTAACCAAAAATTGGGGTCATAATTTTTATTTGGCTTTCTATTTTCAGATTGAAATAGTGAAAAAATGTCGACAACTTGGTGTTGGCAAGGGAGGATTCTATAAACCTGTTTATGACGATGGAGGCAAAATGCATTTGTGGATGATGTGCCTCGGTAAGAACTGGGACCCACAATTAAGATCCTATGAAGATGTACGTTCCCACGATAATGAAAAACCACCATCTCTTCCTTTGGATTTTGAACCCTTGGTTCGGGAAGCTATTCAGTCTGCTCACGATAAACTCATAAATCACAGCAAATTAAAAGAGAAGGATGTACAAAATGTATTGCCATGCATGCAACCTGATGTGTGCATAGTAAATTTCTACAAAGAAAGTGGAAGCTTAGGACTGCATCAGGTAAATAGAAATTTTAATAAAGTATGCGAACAGTATATCTTCTTATCAGTTGTATGAATGCTATATTAAAATGTTTAACTGCATATGCAGGACAAGGATGAAAGTAGGAGCAGCCTCCAGCAAGGGCTACCCGTAGTATCATTTTCTATTGGTGATGCTGCAGAGTTTCTTTATGGAACAGAAAGAGATCCAGAGAAGGCTGAAAAGATCATACTGGAATCTGGAGATGTTTTAATCTTTGGGGGTGAATCTCGACATGTTTTCCATGGCATATCTGCTGTGAAGCCTAACACTTGTCCCAAATCACTTTTACGAAAGACAAGATTATGCCGAGGAAGACTTAACTTGACTTTTAGGAAAATTTAATAGTTTTGCAAACTTCCAGTCATCTCTGAGATGCAAGTTGCAATGAAAGTTTTGTACTGTTCTACCTGTATAGAATGTACCTTCTTTAAAACAATTAGGTGAGAAATATTTAAATTGTAATATTATGCCAGGGATAATTTGATAGCTTTACTGTAGATATTAGCAGAAGCCTGGGATTTTCATCCTGCTATTGTGTATGTGCATCACTGGTACTCTTGGGCGAATTGATGCCTCTCAGCGCCGTGTAATTGTTACTGTTGAGCAGTTTCATGATTGCGTTAGCTAACAGAAGAAATTCTTGCTTACATTTCAGCTTTCAATAAAACATGTAATCATGATGATATAAAGTTCATTTGCGGGTTAATTTGGCATGAGTTTTAAGGGCTATTTCATGCTGAAATAAATCTTCTTTATATGCTTTCAAATCATCGTAAGATCACACAAATACTTTACTGTATTTCCTTAGTAATGCAATCAACAATGTTCTAATATTGGGATTCATTCTTTTCCAATTTACACAGTTAGGGGAATTACTATGTGCCTATTTTAATCTCTTCTATATTATTTCCTTTCAAAGTAGTAGGCTTAACTTGGCTTCTATCCACTCCATCAAATACTATTTCTAGAGCTAATAAGCCGTTGGGAATGGTATTAGTATTCAACTGAATTATTTTATTCTCAAATAGAGTTTCTTTTCCAACCACTCTCTCAATTGCTAAAATTCAATTTCTTGACTATCATATTCATTGAGGCAATTCAAAAAATTAAACAAATCATGGTAATCATTGAATAGGTACCAATGATTAATATCATCTGGAATTGAAGGTCTCATCAATAGCTCAAGCTTTGTAATGCCGGTCAAACGTGCATCTTTTGATCTCATGGCTACAATTGCCAAGAAATCAACAACTACATTCTTTTCCCTTTCCGCTAAATCAATAGAGAATGCATCAAATAACTCTATACTATTCGTAATTGTTATTTTATGTTATTTCAATATTTTAGTGTTGGACGCATATTTCCTTTGATCTATTAGATGATCAAGTTAGAATCACCTTCCACTATAAGATTCTTTATTTTATGCTTCAAAACTAGATTCAATCCCAATAGCAAAGCTTCATACTTTGCTACATTGTTCTTACATTCAAATCCCAAATTGAAAGAAAATATAGAATCCTTTTTCCGAGGGGATATCAATATAATTATAGCCCTTGCTACATCTTTGTAGTAAGCACCATCAAATGTCACAGTCCATTCCTTGTTTGTATTTTGTTCTTGGCAACCTATTTTCTTCTTTTAGATCATCATCCTCACTTTTGAAATTATCTCAATATGTATCAACATACAACACTTGTTGGTTCCAATAAGGAACATCTTCAATCATATCTTATACTCAATTTTCTCTATCTAGTCTCACATTCCTCTAATTCATTGGGATCATAACATACGAGGAGTCAATATGAATATCTTCTCTTATGGCAGTAGACCACTTTTTAGATATAATCAATACCATATTGTAGGGAAATATCTACCATCATTATATTCATATTATACTCTCGATATGCAATTAATTTGAAGTTTGCATCTTTCATTATGTATATGATCGTAAACTCTTTTGAATCCATGTAAAAAATTTAACAAATGATTTTACAACTTGTATAACCAAATTTCTCATGATTTTAAGAGGTTGTTTGTTATGGAGCTTTATTTTATTGGTTCTAGAGCCCATTTCCTTGCAGGAGGGGGGTTGTGGAGGGGTACCCCCTTACAGGGTTCAAGGGGAATGACCCACTTGGTGGGGATCCAAGGGCAGTGCCCCCATAAGCCATTTTTTATATATAATTGTTCATTGCAAATTTGGATCATTTATTATTAGGTCACATATTTGATGGTAGAGATTATGTTGGCTTTTCTTTCCTTAGAAGGCAACCTTCTTTTATGAGAGAATTGTATTAAAATTGTATTTTGTATGGTATTTTATTGCATCAAGTGTGTGAAAACTGTGAGAGAGCAAATAACAAGTTACAACAGGTGTGTTGTAGGTTGTATCCCTTCATTTTTCTAGACACAATAAAGGAAGGATTAGCTATTTTTCCATGGACATAGTCCATATTCGGTAAACCACGTATATTTGTGTCTTTGTATTTTATATTATTTTTATATTTTAATTTTGCATTCTTTTTATTGTATATTGCTTTGTGATCCTATTCCTAACAACCAATATAAGAGTTGTACATTTATTTTGCTAATAAACTTGAAAGAAGGGTTCTTGGTTTGAGTGGGAGAAATGTTGGAAGAAGGTAAGTTTAGGGTTGAGAATTTCAAAGACCAAAACTACTAGCTATGAAATATGCAAATGGAGGACTATCTATATTAGAAGGATATTTTATTACCATTAGGTGAAAAAGCAAAGAAGCCATTGAATATGATAGATCAAGAATGAGATATCCTTGACATAAAGACATTAGGAACAATATGGTTGTGCCTAGTAGTGTTGGTGGATTTCAACATATCAAAATAAATGATAATATTGGATTTGATGTTAGCATTAGCTAAGTTGTATGAAAAACTTTGAACTTCCAACAAGGCATTTCTTATGAAACATTTATTTAATATGAAGATGTTAGAAGGTGGGTTTGTTGTTGATCGTTTAAATGAGTTTAACACGGTCACCAGTTAGTTAAGTTCTATAAATATAATCTTTGATGATGAGGTTAGGGCTCTTTTCATTTTGTGCTCATTGTAAAAAAACTAGAATAACTTGGTCATGGTTGTGAGTACTTCTATCTCTAGTTTAAGCACTTTAAAATTTGATGTTGTTGTTGGTGTTATCCTTAGTGAGGAAATGCAATGAAAAAACACATGTGAGTCATAAGGTAATGCTTTGATTGTGGATAGTAGATGAAGACATAGGAAGAGAGGAAAAAGCCCAAGAAATTGTGGGAAGTCTAAGAAGGGCAGATCCAAATCTAGAGGAAGGTTGGAGTGTTGGCATTGTGGGAAGAAAAGACACTTGAAGAAATAATGTTGGTCTGAAAAAGGAAAACAAGGAGATTGACATCAAGAAAATAATAAGGAAGAAAATGTAGCAGGTGATGTGTTCCAAAATGCTTTAATTCTTTTATTAGATAATACTGTTGATTCTTGGGTGTTAGAATCAAGAGCTTCATTTTATGCCACATCCTATAGGAAATATTTTTTAGATTATGTTCAAGGTGATTTTGGATAGGCTTATTTGGGTGATGATGAACCATGTAAAATTGTTGGAAATGGTAACATACAAATAAAATTACCAAATGAAAATCAATGGTTGTTGAAAGAGGCGAGGAATGTTCGTGATTTGAAAAGAAATCTAATTAGGAATAAATGTCACTAAAGGAGCATTGATAATAGAAAATGGTGAAAATGTGGGCATATTGTATTTATATACTAGTATCTCTGATTTTTATATTGCCTTAGCTTCTATAGGAACACATACAACATTGTGACAACATATGCTTGGGAACACAAGTGAGAAGGAGATAAGGATTATTCAATCAAGGAATTTGTTGCCAAGTTTGAAGTAGGTTGATTTGGAATTTTGTTAAAACTATGTTTATGGAAAATAAAAGAGAGTCATATTTCTTAGAGTTTGGAAGGAAAAAATAGTGAAAAGTTAGAGCTTGTGCATTAATATGTATGTGATAAGCACACGTTATACTAAGGGGTGGGGGTGAATCAGTATAACAACAATCTTTACTTTTTCAAACTTGATACCATATTTAAAACTTGATCAATAACAATAACATCATTTATTCAACACAATAACACACAATATTTGCATGGAAACCCTTATGGGAGAAAACCATGATAAAATATTGCGTATATAAACTTCTTATAAATTTTGTAGGCTCCAACCTACTAGATGCACCAACCCCTCATTCAATTTGTGAGCACCTACTCACTAGAGACACTGAACCCTCATTTAATTGAATTTGTAGGCACCAACCTACTAGAGGCACCAACCCCTCATTCAATTTGTGAGCACCTACTCACTAGAGACACCAAACCCTCATTTAATTAAATTTGTAGGCACCAACCTATTTGTGAGCACCTACTCACTGGAGACACTGAACCCTCATTTAATTGAATTTGTAGGCACCAACCTACTAGAGGCACCAACCCCTCATTCAATTTGTGAGCACCTACTCACTAGAGACACCAAACCCTCATTTAATTGAATTTGTAGGCACCAACCTACTAGAGACACCAACCCCCACAATTAAGCACCGACTTGGCTAGAGACACCAATCTCTCCTTTAGGAAACACCCACTTCCAAATTAAAGTTCCACCTTCTATATTGCTTCTTCAACGGATGGTGAACATATTTTTCTTCTTACAATTCTGATTGTATTTCCTTCACAAATCTGTTTGTAGCATTTTCGATTTCTTTCACAAATCTACTCTTAGATCTCCTTTAAAACTGCACATAAACTTCTTTGAATCTCTATGTAGTTTTCGTCACAAATATGCCATAAATCCTTTACTATATTACATTCAATGCACTCATAAATCTGCCTTAAAATCTGTTCTGAAACACTTAGAAATCTGTCCTTAAATCTGCATATATTACTTCACAAAGATCTGCACATATTCTTCATAAAGATCTGCTCAAAGTTTTGTCATAAATTTCTCTTTTATATCTGTACAATATTCTCTTTTATCTCTACATAAATTTTATATCAGTATGATCTTTTCTTCTACATCTGCATAAATCTCTCTTCTATATATAGCAAATTATACTACATTACTTTTCTTCAGATATCTTTCATTCTTCAATTTCCTGTTCTAATGATTTTCTACTAAATCTTCTACTAAATCTTCATGTGCAGATTTGAATGTGTAAGATCGATTTATTTATTTTTTCCACTATCCTTTTTTATATTTCTTCATATATTTATTGTTCTCTTTTTATATACTTCTTGCTTTTATTATGAGACATATCTCTTCACTGTAACCTTTTGACTATTCTTAAAAAGGTTTAATTAACTTTAGTTAGTTAATATTAATTAACTTATTTTGTTCACTGCCTTTCATAATGATTGTTGCCTTCTGAAATTCAATTGCTTCCCTTAATAATCAATCGTTGCTTCTTGAACTTTATCACATCTTTTATGATAGGAATTACTTTTCTTTCTTTATTATGAATTGCTGCTTATGTATTATTTTTTGATCGCTCCATTTTTAAACTGAAACTCCACATTAATCAGTTGCCTTAAATACTTCCTTTTTTTTGTCTTATTTATTTTTTGTTTTATATACTTTGTCTTATCTCTATTTTATCTTTTGTGATTTTTGTCTTTTGATGTTTTTCCTTTATTAATTGGTTTATATGAATCATTTCTATTTAGAAATTAATCACTGTTTTAATTGCTGCACATCATGAATAAATCGCTGCATTAATAATATATTACTTCTCTTAATAAACAATATTAATTGTTGCTCATTCAAATATACTAATTGTTGCACTCTTTAATATCATCAACACTGTTTTTGTAAACTATAATTACTTTGGGAACCTGTTTAAGAGCAACATTCACCTTCTGAATTTTTCTAATATTATTTATAATATTTTCCTTCCAAAGTAATAGTCTTGAGTGCAGTTCATTCCCTTTAACATCTCCATTATTATCACTGCTACCAATATCTCCCAAAAGGAATGCATCGATATCATGCTCTATAGGAGCCTTTGCTTGTTTATTATTTCAACTTCAGATGATATAGTTCTCAAGTTATCTTGCAACCTAATATTTTTCCTTTCTTGTTCTTTTGTAGCAGCCTTGAGTTGTTGCATGAAAACTCATCTCATATGGAGCCATATGAAGTATGTTTTCCAAAAATTTCCTTCCTTCATATGTCATGGACATAACACATATCTAAACTATGAAATTTTTGATTGACAAGGCATCACTACATTCCTTTAATTAAATCTTCTTTTTCTCTAACATTTTGTGAAGCTTCATTCTTATTCACTTTGTTTTTTGAAGGCAAGTTTTTCATCATTGAATAGAGTGTGGGCATTCATGTTAGCACAAGAGGTTCAATGTTGTTCAAAACAAAACTCATCCTTTTACATTAATGATCATAAACCTACAATCTTGTCTATTCATTTTCACATCAATGACATTATCAAATTGTCTATATACCCTCAACATCAATGACAATATTTCGACAATTAGTTTGACATCAATGACAATAATTCGAACTGTATGGGGATCGACTCAAGTATCATCTCTTGGTGGCTCCTATTATTATGTTACTTTTATTGATGACACAACTAAAAAATCTTGGGTTTATTTCATTCAAATAAAATATGATGTCTTTATTACCTTTAAGAAATATAAAGCTTTGGTTGAGAACAAGACAAGAAATAAGTTGAAGTGTCATTGATCAAATAATGGAGGCGACTACTGTAGTAAGGAGTTTGATATTTATTGTTAATACCATGGGATTCATAGATAAGAGATAGTTCTAGGAACATCACACGAAAATGGTGTATTAAAAAGGATGAATAGGACAATCATGGAATGTGCAAGGAGTATGCAATTACATGCAAGATTTCCATTATAGTTTTTGGTAGATGCTTTGGATATTGCTATTTACTTAATAAATAGAGGGCCCTCAAGTCCCCTGGGTTGTGGTATTCTAGAGGAGGCATGGATAGGTAAAAAGGTAAACTACTCATTTCTGAAAAATTTTAGTTGTGAAGAATTTGTCTTAATTGATATAGAAAATATAATAAAGTTTGAGTCAAAATTTAAGAAATATAATTTTATTGGATATGGAGTTAATGATTTTGGTTATCCCTTATGAAATTATGAAAATAAAAAAAAGCATTAGGAGTAGTGATGTGATATTCAATGAGATGGTCATGTACACAGATCAGTTTAGGGAAAGAAACAAGAAAAGGAAAACAAAAAATATGCAATGCTTGATGAAATCATAGAAAATGTAGTTCCAAAGGTGCCCAAAAATCAAAATTTTCAACAAAAAGAACAACATGCACCTCAAATTCCTGTGATAAGATCTACTAGGTTAAGTAGACCCCTTGAACAATACTCTCCTTCATTGTATTATGTATGTTGATTGATTCTGGTGAACCACAAATTTATGAAGAAGAAATGTAGGTAGAAATAAAAAAAAAGTGGGAGCAAGGGATGAAAGAGGAGATGGAATCTTTGATACAAAACCAAACTTGGGACTTGGTCGAGTTTCATGTAGGTAAAAGAGCATTGAAGAACACACGGGTTTACAAAATGAAGGAAGAAGATGGAGGAAAAAGGAGGTACAAGGCCAAAGTTGTTGTCAAGGGATTTGCATAGAAGAAAGATATATACTTTGATGAAATATTTTCTCATGTTGTAAAAATCACTTCAATTAAAACTATTTTAAGTCTAGTGGCAGTAGAGGATCTGCATATTGAACAATTATATCTAATGACAACTTTTCTCCATGGAGGAAGAGATTTATATGCAATAGCCACAAGGGTATGCAGTCAAAGGGAAGGAAAACTTAGTGTGTAGGTTGAAGAAGAGCTTGTATGAAATAAAACAAAGTCCAAGGCAGTGGTATTTAAAATTTGATAGGTTTATGACAAAACACGATTATAGTAGATGTCATTTTGACCACTATGTTTATTTCAAGAGACTAGATAATGGTAGCTATATATCTTGTTATGATATGCAAATGATATGCCTGTTGCAAGGTCTAACATGCATGATATAAATTAGCCAATTTATTTACGATGAAGGATTTGGGCTTTGGAAAAAAAATCCTTGGTATGAGAATAGCAAGACATAAAAAATCAAAAATTAACATTATCTCAAAGTGAGTACATAGAGGTGTTAAAAATACTTCAAATGTTGGATGCCAAATTAGTTAGTACACTTTTGCCTAGCCATTTCAAATTGACTAAGGAGATGTGTCCTAAAACATAGAACGAGATAGAGTACATGTCCAAGGTTCCATACTCCTCGATAATTGGCAGCTTGATGTATGGCATGACATGTACAAGGCCAAATATTGCACATGCATTGGGAGTTGTGAGAAGGTATATGAACAATCTAGTAAAAGAGAATTGAAACACAATAAAGTGGATTCATAGGTATTTGAGGGATACTACTACCAAGCATTATGTTTTGTAGGTTCCAACTTTGCTTTCTAGGAATATGTTAATTAAGATTTGGCAGGTGATACAAATAGCAAGAGGAGCACTACAAGGTATATTTTCACTATAGGTGAAACAATGGTAAGTTGGATTTTGAGATTACTAAAGGTTGTTGCACTTTCACCAATAAAAGAAAAGTATGTCACTTCTATAGAGGCTAGTAAAGAGATGTTTTGGTTGCAAAGGTTTTGTAGACACCTAAAATATTCCCTAGGTATATTCATGATCACTAAACCTATCACCTAATCCCTAATCGACCAATTTCATCACCTAGGCCTATATCCCATAACCTAGGCCTAATTAACCTAGGACATATCCCTTTCACCTAAAGTTACACACTTAAATTAAATAATCATATTATTTAATTGATCAAACTTTCCATCTCCTCACAAATAACTAAATAAATAATTACCTGTTTCCACCTATTATACTCCTCACCCATGTGGCTAAAATAATTAAATATTATTATTTAATAAAGACTATATTTCATCACCACTTTCCAAGAATAGTGGGGACCTAGGAACACTTGTCCTTTTGCTCCCATTATTATCTCAACATGTTCCAAGAATATTGGGTACCTAAGAAAACTTATCCTTATGGTCCCCTTATTCTCTCAACACAACCCAAATTTATAGCCTTCTTAGGTGCACATGTCCCTAATTTCCCTCATCCTCACAAATACTTACTAAATTGGTAAGTTAATACTAGTCACTCATAATCTAACCACCTTCATCTCCACCCTTCATCCTCTCCTAGATCCTAGGGAATTCCTCTCAACCATTCTTCACCCTTGATCTCACAATCAAATCCTTATGGTCCCATTATTATCTCAACATGTTCCAAGAATATTGGGTACCTAAGAAAACTTATCCTTATGGTCCCCTTATTCTCTCAACACAACCCAAATTTATAGCCTTCTTAGGTGCACATGTCCCTAATTTCCCTCATCCTCACAAATACTTACTAAATTGGTAAGTTAATACTAGTCACTCATAATCTAACCACCTTCATCTCCACCCTTCATCCTCTCCTAGATCCTAGGGAATTCCTCTCAACCATTCTTCACCCTTGATCTCACAATCAAATCTTAGCCATCCATTTCCTAGTCCCAAATCTATAAATTTAGGCATCCTCTCATCCAAATCAAGGAAATAATCATTCAAGCTAGTTACATGTCAAATTGATCATCTTCAAGCAAGGAACATCCACATCCCAATCATTTAAGGAAAAAATTAAATCACAATAGAGATTATAGTAACATGTTATGTTGATTTTTGATGTTATGTTTTGTTGAATTTCTCTTTTGTGTGCACTATCGAGAGGTTTGTAGTAGTTTGAAATAGGAACTTACATTCTTTCTTTGTTTCAATTTGCATTTTTAGATTAATACTTATATTCTGGCGACCCGTTGGGGATTACCCCCATATTTCACTTCATTTTGCATGTTGGTGTTTTGTGGCGATTTCTCACTAGTTGTGCAAGCCTTTGAGTGAGTTTCAAGTATCAATTTTTTACAGGTGTGTCGAATAGCAAAACAAATTGCACCATTGCGTCCGAAACGATCAAGAGATAAAAAATGACATAAAATACCTAATATTTTGTTGATTGATTTTTTGTGTTTTGTAGGGCATTTGAGAGTATATTATACAAAATTATGTACTTTGGTATGGAATTTGTACTATTTGTATTGTACAAATGATGTAGGTCATGTAAATAAAAAAGGGGCCAAATAAAGGCAGATGAATAGACAATTATAGGTTGCAACGTATATACACACACAATTGCACATAGAATATATACACTACACAAATCTTATATACAGGTTGTGTAGCCATCATAGGTCTACAACCACATATATACACAAAGGGAGTCAGAGGTGTGAGTTTTATACCCCAAATCAATTTTAATACTACTTTCCATTTTGGTAATGTGTATGTGGATTTTCATGTAAATAAGCTAGCAATAAAACTTGGATTAAAGGCCAACTTTAAAATAAGGAAAAATCCATTGAAAATACAATTTGTAAATCATAATTCATAACCTTTTCAAATCCATTGTCCAATCTTACACAAAATTTTTGAAGTCCACCCCAAATCACATCAAAATCATGAGTTTTCATTTAAAACCTCCTTAAAAATTGTCAATACCACAAATTTCGATTTCAAACCACCTTAAAAATCCAAAAACCATGAATTTGTCATATAAATTTGCTTGAAAATTCATGCATTAAGTTAAAAAGGCCTTTTAAATTTTCATGTTATTAAAAATATTTATAAAATCAGTGAAGTGACATTGTTTATAGGCGAGGGTGGTGAGTCATAGGTCCTCGAGACTTTTTAGGCCCTCAATGCTTTTTTCTAATTCCAAATGCCCTATGGTCATATGAACAACCAAGGGCTGGATTTTACTTAAAGCCCCTAGTCATTTGAGAACTTGGGCTTTTGGTCACATTCAAGTGCTAGGGGCTTAATTTCAGCCTCCAGACTTTAGCCCCCACCTAGTCTAGTGATTGGGTCACCTGGGTGACCATGGGGAAAGAAAGAGGGGCTTAAGCCTTGTCCAACACCATTGAGATTTTTCAAAAACCACCTTCTTCCTTTCTTTTTTTTTTTTTAAAGGTGCAATGCACCCATAATATTAGGGGTAAACGCTTTTTTTGACCGGAGCTATGAACCGGATACAACAAACCACAAGAAACAACCAAACCCGCGAGCACAAAGGCCCAGCGAAGGCACAAGGCCTGCGAGCACTTTGGCCCAGCGAAGGTTTGAACCCTGGTGGCCGTCACTACAACCAAGCGACTTGACCAATCAACCATGCCCTTATCTAAGAAAACCACCTTCTTCAAATGCACATAAATTTTGCAATTTTATCGGATTTTTGAAATTTACAGGCGTTGGAAAGGTGACTTTGCTAAACATACAACAATGGAGGTAATTTTTGTAAATTTTGATCTAGATTTCAAGTAAAATCGTTTGAACTCAATATTTTTTTGGAAACTTCAATTGGCCATATCTTTTGCATTTTTTATTGTTTTTTAGTGATTTTTTAAAAATTTATTAGAAAAATCTAAAGATTCTATTTTCCAATTTATTTTTCTATAGGAATTACTAGTTTTATTTTTTCTTACTAACTTTTGTTTACAAGTCTTTTCATGATTTCAAGCCTTCAATCTTACATACTACTAACTCAAGTGGTTTTGCAGGACATTTTCTTTGAAGACATTGATTATAGACATTTTTTTGTGTGCTTTTTTAGGTTAAAATTCACTTTCACACTTCAATTTGGGTTAATAATTTATAAGTTTTTTCAAACCCCAAGCACACTTATGTATGCTCTCCTCTCACACCCTAGGGTGATCTTGAGGATCATAAATTAGTGTTGTCTTGATTTTTATTTTTAGGAGGCATGCTTGGGGATTTTATCACCCCAAGAGATGAGCTCAACTATAGTGTTTTGGTGGAGTATAAATAGGGGGTGAACAAAAGACACACCTCTAGAAGTTTCTTTTTTGTCATTCAAGCTAAGCTCCCAAGAACTTTATACCATGGGGAAGTGAAGGAAAAGGGTGGGTTACCCTCTTCTCTCAACTGCTTTACATTATCATACTTTTAAATTCATAGATTTAGGCCAAATGTACCTTGAGGTATTTGGAGGATACCCCTAGATAAGCCTTGTATATTCTAGTTTAAGATCTTTCAACTATTTCTCATTGTGGCGCAAGGTACATTATCATGCCTAAAGCTACACACCCCGTACCTTCTTGAGTAGAGGTAGAAGCTCTTTGGGAAAGGTATAAAAACTCCAAAGAAAGGTGAAAGGTGAGTCTTTGTGCCATTGAACCCCTACCTATCAACTCTTGAAAGAGAGGTATCTCACATTGATCTTAAGGTATTAATAGATTCAATTCTATGATGGGCCCACACTAAGTTAACAATCCTTTTATTTAATAAATTTAAGTTTGTTATTTTCTCTTCTTGTTTGAGTGTTGTATATACCAATGTTCTTGTTTATAAACCTTTACTACAAGTTTGATTCAATTCCAATTTGAAGTCCTTTTGATTGTTTGAAAACACATTTCCCATTTATATCCTTGAAACATAAACATTGAAGCCAAACTTAGGATAACCATAATTTAGTGCAAAACCTATTTATCCTTAGTTATTTCCAAAGTAATTTCCCAACATCTTCCATATCAATCATATAGCTTATCTAATCCATATTTGTCAAACCTAACTGCATCCCTAGTCCTTAATCTATTGTCCACACTTTGACTTATCCCATTGTCCAACATTTCTCATCACACCTTGAGTGTAAAGTACACATCCCTTTGGTCATAACCCTAGTCACCTTTGAGTCTCATCCAAGAGAAAATTAGGATACCCTTGATCATCATATCATCATTATTATCTTTTATCCACATCATCCTTATAGTCCACACCCATCATAAATCTAAATCAATCCTTGATCATAGTTGAAAGTATCACTTTTGAATCCTTTAATCAAAATAATCACCTTAGTCAAAACTTTTAAACCTTTAATCATCCTAAGGACCATTATTTAATCCTTGGAAGCTCTACACGAATTCGTAGGATTCCAAAATCAAGCCATAATCAAATTTCCTAATATCCAAGTGCGTAGACTTAAAATTTAATCTATGCTTAGTAAGTCAAATCCACATAGTTCATCTAATCATCTATTACCATCCTTGAGTTCATCCTAATCATTCAAGTTATCCATCCACATATTCCATCCAAGTCATCTATCAAGTCTACTTGTGGTTATCATTGTGATAAAGTCATCATAACTTAAAGCAATCCAAAATTAAAATCATACCAATTTTGAAAAATCCAAGGACCTAACTAAAATGATGGATCCATATCCCACACAAGTAAAGACCAAACTCATAATCAAAGTAATCCAAAATGTCATAACCAAGGGAAAATCTAACACCATGAACCCTCTAGATGAAATCCTTTTCCGAAATCAAGCCGTATAATGACTATGATGAAATTATCCATCAATCTGAATATGATCCTTATGATGATGAGGATGGTCTTATCTATCAACTTAAATATGATCCTTATGATGATGAGGATGATCTTATCAATGAAAATAAATATGATTCTTATGATTACAAGGATGGTCTTGTCAATCAACTAGAATATGACCCTTATGATGATGATGATAGCATTGACCAAGACACCATTAATGAGATCCTTATGGACTATCTTGTCATAGATTCCATACACTACACCACCAACACCCATATCCCCCAAAACCAAGACCTACTAAGAACTAGTCCTTATCCCACCTTTGACAAGGAAAACACCTTCCTAGAAAAATATCCACCATCTCCCCAATCCATGTCACTTGAATTCTCTTCACCCAACTCATTTAGATCATCCACATCTTCCAAATCATTTGCATCCACTTCCTCCAAATAATTATCACCCAAGTCCTTTGATTCATCCCAATCTACTAAATATTTTTTGAAGAACTACTCGCATGGGATACAAAACAAAATAAAAAATCTAAGAAATCCATGCCCAAAACACCTATCCATGAGTCTCCTACCACTATGCCTATCCTAGATCAAATACCATAAAACACTACTGTCTCCATAAGTCCACCCACATGGGAAGATCAACCTAAATATTTTATGAAGTCAATAAAATCCAAAAGGTCAAAAATCCATAAGCATCATAAGGACCAAAAATATCCCACTAGTCCAAGCATATTATTAAATATGATATTAGGAACATACATCAAAGGCCTAGTCAATATAGGAAAAATCAAAGAAAAACAAAGTGTATCCATCTTGTCTAAGAAGAAACTAAGGCTATGTCAAGAGCTTTCTCTAAATAATGTCACAATTTTCTCCCATTCAAATCAAGATCAAGTTGCCGAGAAAGTCCCCATAAATGATCCTAATATTCAAGTTAATCTTATCTTTAACCAAGATTAAATAGATGATTATGAAACCCATGATAGTCCCATCTTTGATCAAGATCCTATTTATGATAATGACATCCAAAATCTAATCTTTGATCACAATCTTACCATTGATCCTAAAATCCAAGATGATCCCTTAATCCACCTTCACCTCATCCATGAGCATGAAATCAAAGATGAGAACATCCATACTCCTAAAACTTCCATTTCCCAAGATGAGAAACTTGCCTCTCTTGGACATATAGATAGTCAAAAAAATAATATGGATCCAAACATGCATGATGATTCACAAGACAAGATTGATCACATTGAGTGTCTCTATGATCAAGATACCATAGTTACAAACAAGGAGAAGACACAATTATTCAATAAGTTGGGTTCAACCACTTTCATACAATTTGGTCTTCTTGTAGAAAGATCATAGATCTTTCTACTAAGTCACAATCACCTAATGTTGGATTTGCACCCTATTTTAGAAGTGAAAATATCCTATGGAAAATAAAATCTATCAAAGCATGGGTTATAATGGATAAGGGTTAGGTCTTTGTGAAGAAGGAATTTTAGGACTAGTATCAATATACGATAATTATGCATATCCATGTATTGTCTACAATCCCCGAGCAAGCAATCTAATGGTGCAAAATTGATAGTTGGGGCAACCTCATCCAATGAGAACATCAAAATAGAGGTTATCCATAGCTCTCCCAAGGATCCTCCATCCACACATTTTATACCTACTTCCTCCATCCATAATTGCAACCTACATCCCCAACATCTTAGACCCTTTTATTGGGACCAACAATATCATCCATTATACAAAGTGAAGAATTCCCATGGAATAAAAGATTGCTATCAACTACTAAATAAAAAACCAACACAAAATCCATATCAGCCACACAATCAAAATGAATTTAAAAATAAATATGCACCCAAATGTAAAGAATAAATAAAAAAAGAAATATGGATCCCAAAGATAAGTACATTGATAAATGCAATCAAAATGACTCATCAAAAGCAATCCATAAATGGAAATTTGCATATTAAAATATTGGTCCCAAATAAAATCAGTCACCCCAAATGTGGAATCAAATTTTGACTCTTTTATGTTGAAATTGGGATATTTTAGAAGCAAAGACCTGATCATTGTGTTTACATTACATGTATTTATGACAATTTACTAATTGTTGTCTTGTATGTGGATGATATATTATTTTTCAGTAACACAAAATGTATGATTAGTGATTTAAAAGATCAACTTTTAGATGCATTTGAGATGAAGGATTTGGGAGAGAAAGGAATGTATTGGGAATATAAATTATAAGATATTTAGTAAACAAAAAGCTTTGGTTGTTACAAAGTATGTAAACACTATTTTGCACAAATTAGTATGCAAGATTGCAAACCATATAGAATTCCTTTACCAATTGGCACTAGTTTTACTTTGGATATGTGTCCTAAATATGAAGATTAATTTGAGGATATGTCCAATGTGACATATGTTAGTGCTTTAGGAAGTTTTGTATATGCAATAGTTTGCAATAGACCAAATATTGTCCAAGTAATATTATTTTTGAGAAAGTTTATGTCTAACCATAACAAAGAGCATTTGAATTATTCAAAGAGGGTGTTAATATATTTTCCTATTACTTATAATCATTGTTTGGTTTATTTTGACACTAACAATATGGATAAGATGTTGGATATACAAGGTTTTATTAATCCAGATTGGGTAGATGACTTGGATAGTTGAAGATCTACTAGTGGGTATGTGTTTACTTTATAAAGAGGAACTATAAGTTGGATGAGTAAGAGGAAATCTAAAATTGCTTTATCCACTACCAAATTAGAGTATATTTTTTTTAACCATGTTTCTAGGGAGGTAGTAAGGGTATAAAGATTGTGTGCAGGTATTGGTTTTACTTGTAGAATAGTTTAGATTGATTGGAATAAAGATTGTAGTTCATTTATCCAAGAATTGTATGTATCATGCCCAGACTAAGCATGCGGTTTAGTACCATTTTTTTCATGAAATGATTGCTAATGGATAGATTGAGTTGAGAAAATTGACACTTAGGTGAATGTTGCAAATTATCTCACCAAACTTGTGAGCATAGAAAAGTTTACTTGGTGCAGAAAGGCCACATGCATTTTTTCTTGTGCCTAGTTTATCCCACGATGGTGCGATTCCCTTGGTTCTTGCAAGGTATTCGATAAGTGGGAGAATGTTGGGATTTAAGGTGTCTCGACCTTAGAAATTTCTAATTTATTTATTTATTATTTTATATTTTCCCATGGTTATTTAGTATTTATATTATTAAATATTTGTGCTCCATCAAAAGAGGCATGAGATTTTGAGTTGACGCTTTTTTCCACATGTTGGTGCCTTGAAAACAAATTATTAGTTCTCAAAATATGCCCATTTAGTGGTCTAACATGGAAAGCCTATTTTAAGGTTGTTACAATAGATTCTATGACAACTATAAAGGATAAAATGGAGGAGATCATTTTGGACATGAGAATCAGTTATAACATGGTAAGATAATATTTGTATAAGCTATTGATAGATGATGCATGTAAGAGAATCTCCTATTTTATAGGGTTTTATATGACAACCTATAAGAGGGTGTAAATTAATATAAGAGACTATATTTAGCATGTAAGGGTTGTATGGATTTTTACCATGGAATTTTGAAACCTTATTTTGAAACATCATAATGTTTTATGGTCATATTTTGAGCCCCTATGAGTCTATATATTGAGGGCTTGAGATGGATAAATTATAAGATGTTTTATAGAATACATAAATATTGTTGGATTTGATGTGGTATTGAGTAAATTAGATATATAGTAATCTTTATAAAGAATAATATAGATTTTCCCCCTTTTTTTAGTGGAGTTTTGTACTCAAAATGGTTTTCTCCATGTAAATACTTATGTTATGTGAACGGCTCTTGATTTGTGTTAGTTTCTTTATTGTTAAATCATTTATTCATTGATTTTAGTTTTTAGATTTATAAATTAAGCCAGGTTTCCATATTGTAGTAGTTACATTCATCTCTAACAAATAAAACAATCGTGTACAAGTGATGAAATAAGTGATGAATGGAGCAATCAACATATCCCCCCAAGGACTACATCCATCACAAATCTAAAATTTATAGCTACTACCACAATTCCCCCAAAAAAAAAAAAAAAAAAAAAAAAAAAAAATTAAAGAGAGAGACTATGTATCATCTTTTACAAAAATGGTATAGCTTGAAGAAAAAATATCATCCAATTCCTACAAACAACATTACTTCCCTTGGGAAGTAAAATACCAAGTATAGACGTAGAGCTTCCCATTATAGATAGGAATTGATAGGAAGAAGGATGAATATGTATGATGATGTCTCTAAAATCTTCTCATGTATCACCATGCCCATGTAAGATGATGATGTCACAATCAAATTAGTTGCATGCCCAATCAATGATCCAAAGATAATGATGGTTTGGCAATAGTAATGCAATGGTTGTCATCAAAGAGGAGAGATAGCCCCTCAAATATGTCCTCCAAATTTGCAATGTGATATTCACAAAATAAATCTGATATACTTATCAAATACTCATCCCACAAAGCTAAATTTGAAAAATAAAGATGGTCCTATTGAACAAGAATGATAGAAGTCTCAATAAATGGTTCTACACAAGGAATCAATGAAGGTAAGGATCATAAAATTTCTCTGGATGAGAATGATAATATGAAGAAACCTCATCATCCTCATATGAAGATTCAAAGCTCTCCAAATATTAAAACTCTATCTTAGTCATATGGTATGATATCTAAAGCATCAAGAGGTACAATAAAACCTGAAATAAGATCATCTAGGAATGGTTGTGTATCACAATCTCCATATATCTCCCAAATTTTGGTTCAAACAGCATGAGGATACTCAAAGTGAACAATGGTATTCAAGGTGTCAAAATCAACACACATAGCAATCACTCTTAGGACACGCTAAATTTTGCAATTCCAAGCAAATTTATTACCATTGGTACCTAGAGGGGGAACAAGGCCATACAAATGTGGAAAAAAGAAAAAACCAACAAAGATGTTTCAAGATGTCATCTTTCTAGTGCTTATAGTTTTCCCTTTTCAAGACGATCAAATAATGATGAAATAAAAAAATCATAATTAACTAAGATAGATCTCAAAAATTACAAATAAATCAAGCTTCAACAACAAATAGAAACCCCTGAATATGATGAATATTGAAAATGAAGCCTCCCAAAAAAGGTGGTACTTATCTAGGCATTAGGATGTCCAAGTAATTAGTCACAATTAGATATCGAAAAAAATGAATAAAAGTTATCCGGGGTTGAATATAGAAAAAGAGCATGGATAAGAAATAAGAGCTCTTCAATACCTTTCTAATGCCACAAGAATCACAAAAAATGGATAAACAAGAAAAAAGTTGAGTTAAGAAGTATAATAGGGATATATGACTTAAAACAACAATAAAATGAACCACCAACAAAATATGATGATGATACCTACACCATGGAAAGTTTCCAATGATATCTCATTTGTGAAAATAAGATACCTAAGTCAAAAGTTAAGGATCCGAAAAAAATTACCTAATTAGGGTTTGAGAGGCAAAGAGCCCCCTAGGGGCAGGCGGGTGATTGTGGTTGGGTGGCGCACTATTATGACAATCAAGTGACCATCAAATTTAAGTATGGCACATGAAACTCTAAAAATTAAAAAAAAATGTAGACCATACCTTTTGTGCAGGTGAATATTCTGCACAATATTCTAAAAATTTATATAGAATTATTGTGACCTACTTTCTATTGATGATTTTAGTGCCATATGGTACTGAATGTACACATTTTTTACAACATATGGACAATTCAAAAATATTTTTTGCCAAATCTACAACCTTGCGAAAAATGCTCAAAAATTTGGCCTCCAAAATTGAAATATTTTATATCAAAATAGGGGTTTTTGGGCCTTTTGGACTCAATGGTGAGGTTCATTTTGTCCCAAAGTGCACTAAAAAAAATCATTCCCAAATCACCGTTAGATCCAAGAAGGGGTTTGTAGATCTGGAGCTCTGATACCATGTATGAGTTGATAGTGAACTGCAAGGAGCTAATAGTCAGCTCCCATAGCCCATGATCTTCTACAAAAAAATAATCCTTCCACAAGAGAGAATGGCAAGAGAACATCTTGCTTGATATTGATGCAATCTATAAAATAACCAATAATAGATCAATGATAATACATCCCCTATTATTGCAAATGTATAAGAGGCTTTACTTATATAGGCAAGGTGAAAGATAGGATTAGAAAAGATTATGGCAAGTGTCTTAATCCTATGACATGAGACAACTAATACAATGATCTAGGACACAAGAAGTAAATGACATTATATAAGACAAGGTTTAATGACAACTAAGAATTCTAGACATACTCCTAGGACCTAAGTAAACTTAACATGTGAATAGGACTTACTAGGTGAACTAGTTAGGTAAAACAACTTATTCACACCAACAATATCCTAATTACAAATCGATGATTTCATGTCTACCTTCTCCTAATTATTGAGTACTTAAGATGAAAGTTGGAAAGTGAGTTTTGTAGGCACTATTATCCTTCTATAATTTCTGCAATTATCTTGTTAATGATAATATTGTAAAGGCTTAGACACTACAAGTGTATTGTAATTCTTGATTACTTGATGATACATTGAGTTTCTTTAGAGTGTAAGATTTTTATCTGAATAAGGTTTTTCCTGCATAAATCATTGTGCTATGGTATATTGCTTTTGTGTTTTTTTTGTTAGAAACCAAGATCTAAAATGCAAACCAGAAAATAACCTTCCACAAAGAGAAAAACAAAAAAGCAGAGAGATTACATAAAGATGTGCAAATTGATATATTCGAAGTACAATAATTACAAGAGATAATTTGCTTTATAAAAGCAAAGATGCATAAACCTAATCTTATCTTGAGCAACAAGATAGCTCAACAAGATAAGGATGACAACCTATAACCTAGGAATTAAATAATGCCTAAGTAAACTTATGTAAAGTGTAATTAAATATTAATTACACCCACACCCCCCATAAGTGCAACTTAGGGAGAAGCAAATTATTATGCAAATGATGTGAGATGGGTCCTGGAAACAAAGGCCTGATCATGTACCCATTTACAAATGCAAAGAGAGAGAAAACCCAGTGGGAAAAACCCCCCCTCAATGAGATGAACTGCTGCAAAGAATCACTGGAAAAACTCTGATGAAGCAACATCAAACCCAAATCAAGAAGCAAGGAAAGATACTTTGTTTGCAAAACCATATAATGGAACTGGCCAAATGCAACAACACTGGCGCTATGAACACCGGAAAACTCACATAATCGGATCAACCCTAGAATATGTAAGCAACAGTAGATGAAAGGATGAAGCCACCCATAATGATGACAAAATCTAGAAGTTGTGTCCTCAAAGCCAATGCCAAACTAAAACTAAAACTGCCCCATAAGACGAGTACCATCAATATTTTGAAACATTAACCATAAAAACATGGCCTTAAAATTGAGAAAGATCTGAAACAATGCAGATCAAGAACCATAAACTCCTAATGTGAAGTGTGAACCAATGCAAACCAAAGATGTGTCCAACTAAGCAAGAAAGAAGCTAAAAGAAACAACAGGAAACTAGACAAACTCATGCGATTTGTCACCAATATGAAAGTTTGAAGATGGAGATCAAAGTGAAAAACTACACTCTAATTAGATTATTATGCAAGAAACCCCCCTGATGGAACTTTATCTCAGTTCATTTATTACAATAACCCGACGATTGTAAAAGGAGATAATGATAAACATGCATAAACAAAAAATTAAAATAGACCTCAGATCTGTGTAGAGGTCGGAACCAGCTTTCCAACGCCGCAAGAATGGAGAAAAACAGATAAGCAAGTCAAAAGATATGTCTCCTGGAGTGAAAACAACAACATGCAACTTCCGAGGCCGAAAAAGGCATAAAAAAGAAAAAAACCAAAAACTGCATCTACACCATTAAGGTAGGAGCTGCCGTAAAACAACTTTTCCGGTTGGTCTGCTTTGCAAAAAACGCTGTTGTTTTCCCCGTTACACCTCATTGCTTAAAAAATGCTCAAATGTCCAAAAGAGGGCCTTTGGTAACCCTGGGTATTAAATAAAGCCCCGACGCCTCGGTCTCGTAATGCAGGCAAAGAGTTCGGGTTTTAAGTTCTCGGGTCACCCATGTGACCAACAATTCATAGGAGCTGAAAAGGGGCCAGGGGCTGGCAATTCAGGGCGCTTAGAACCACCCCCGGTCGCATGTGGGACCAGGAAGGGTGCTTCAGATGTGATGGGTCGGACCCTAGCTGGCTCGCGGGTTCTGGCGACCACCGCTAAGCGTGCATGGAGCCCCGAAGGTCGAGCTAATGAATTGGCTATGGGGTTGCCAAAGGTGGCCACTGCGGATCAACATATACGCTTTTAAATCAAGTAAGCACAATACAAAACCATCGTAAATTTTTATTTTTATTATTTTTTGATTTTTTAAATAGTGCCTCGTGGAAGCGTAGCTCTAGGGTCTGTATCGCACCCTCGCAAAAAATTGCCCTCTCAATGACCGTGGTCCAAACCGGGACAAACTCTTTATATATGAAAATAGGGGTTTTGGGCAATCACTAATCCAACTATGGTCCATGCTTTTGGCCCAAAGTGCCTTAAAATTGAAGCAATCCCCAAAATCTATCGTAAAAAATCAACAGCTTGAAACCCCTCGCAGATCCGAAAACCGCGGGACCAAATGAATAAAATAAAAGCCATTTCCGGAATTTTTCTAGTTCTCTCAATCCAATGGAAAACCTCAGGGATCTCATCCTGCTAAACACGCGGTATACAAAATGTCTCAAGGAATGAAACCCTCGAGGGACCCCGAACGAGCTCTGTAATGTATTCCTCCAAAAAAGCTAAGGGGATGCAAATCGAGGCTCTGATACCATGTTAGAAACCAAGATCTGAAATGCAAACCAGAAAATAACCTTCCACAAAGAGAAAAACAAAAAAGAAAAGAGATTGCATAAATATGTGCAAATTGATATATTCGAAGTACAATAATTACAAGAGATAATTTGCTTTATAAAAGCAAAGATGCATAAACCTAATCTTATCTTGAGCAACAAGATAGCTCAACAAGATAAGGATGACAACCTATAACCTAGGAATTAAATAATGCCTAAGTAAACTTATGTAAAGTGTAATTAAATATTAATTACACCAACATTTTTCTTGTAATTGTATGATTAATTTAAATTTTGCACACACCTCCTCTCATAGATTAGCGTAGGAAGCATATTCCACATCTATGCCCCCTTTCAAAGACAAGCTTCCTCAATCATATTGATGATTTTAATTCACCATTTACTATTTAAGCATCTTATTGTGCACCAAACTATATGGAAAATGATATAGAGTCAACAAAACATGAAGAATATAGTAGTCTCTAAGAGTGAATTAATCATTGGTTGGTCATAATAAAAATGTGATAGTTGTTACTATACAAAAATAAAATAAAAATATTAAATTTATCAATATGTTATAGTTTAATTGGCGAGGATGATGGTATGTTCCTTGATTAATCCATTTACCAAGGTTCTAATCCCTTGAACATGTGGCTAGGTTAGGTTCAACCCTTAGATAATTTTGATGGACCAATTCTATCTACTAACGATAGCTTAGTCAAAAGAAGACTTCTAATTTAAATATATGATTATTCAACATATTTTTATCCAATTTCAAAATAAACATATTAATATTTATATAATCTAACTATTTTTATCTAATATATATTAACTAAAATTATAATTTTATAATATTTATTAAATCATTTCTTCATTAACCATTTCTACAAGTATGCATATTAGTAATATTATAAGACAAGGTAAGCATCTATATGCAATTTTGACAGAGAAAAGAAAGAAAATGACCCACAACCGAATAATGTTCCCATCCATGAAAACTTTTGATACATAAAACAATTTATTAAAAAATAGTTGTGTATTAATTTATTCAATAGAATCTAGTCCATGTAAATCCCTAATGATAAAAAATTATAGAGGAAATTTGTTTTTGGCTGCCATCACATGGATGGAATAATTGCACCATAGATAAATATTAAACCATGAGTATAGTGCTCAATTTTTTGTCTTTTAATATAATAGAAAATATTAATGTACTACATTGAAATTCATAAAAAAAATATGAAATGTTGAAAATGATATGATTCCATTTAGATAAGAATAATCAATTTTCAACTTTATTCTCCACATGGGAACATTTCAATTGTGTAGTCATTGTTTGTGACTTGTTAAGTATGAATATGACACGTATTTAGTTTTAAATACTTTGCTAAGCTTTTAGCTTACTTTTCAAAGGAAAGTTTCTTATTTTTTTGAGAGTTTTGGGGTTATAATCTAGGGATCTTATTTTTATGTTGGAAGGATTTGAAGTGCCCATCATAATCAAAGATTTTTATTTACTATTTATGAATAAATTTGAATAGAATTTTATATGTTTAAATTATAACATATGGTTGTTATATTTATTAGAGGTGTTTAATATTTTCAATATTATATTTTTTATTAAATCTCATTTGAAATGTAATCTTAAATAGAGATGTATGGAATGTGTAGAAGTTGTATCAAATTTTTGTTGAGAAAATGTGTCTCAATGTTGCAATTACAACTGTACATTGTGATGTATTGTGAGAGTTTGATAATGGTCGTGTTGCCTCTGGATCTCTAGTTAGTGATACTCCTGTGAGAAGCTTTCTCTGCAAGTATATATTAATCTTTGTGATTTTTGAATAATATATTGGGAAAATTTTGGAGTGTGGGGTTTTTTTTCGAAAGAATTTTCCCCACGTAAATCACTGTGATGTGGTATGAATGATATTTATGTTTAAGTTTATATAACTGTTAAAGACCTATAAAGTTTTGCATTGTTCTCCTCTCAAGATTAGTGTAGGAAGTTGTTTCACTACCTTAACTTTCTTACAATTTTTTTATTATTAATATATTATAATTTTGTTGTTATAAAAAGTTTGAATTGTTAATGAGTATGTTAGTATAGAGGTTAGGGAGATTGGGTTTGTTCAAAGGTAGGGTTGAGGCTCTCATTGCTCAATAGTTTAACCTCGCAAGAAGAGAGGTTGATAAATGGGACACGGTTAATTATGAGGTAAACCATTTCCAATAGAGTTGCTAGACATGTTAATACATAGTGATTATGTTGCTACAATAAAAATGTAAGTTAGTGAGTGATTAGAGAATCTGTGATCTCTAGAAAACAAGATTAGGTGTCCCATCACTTAAAACCTACCTTAAAAAAATTATTATGTTGAACATTGGTTGAAACCCCTTACATTTGGAAAATTAAAAATTTCTCACTTTTAACACATTGATAAAACAAAAAATTGAAATTTAAGTTGAATAAAATTTTAAGATAATAAGACAATTTAAGAATATGCTATTATTTATATTTGGGTTTAACATATAATTTAAGGTTTTTAAACATTTTGTTTGATATAAAATTAAATTATTTCAAGATGATCTCAATTAATAATTATTATATTGATAGCATTAAGTTTCCACAGTCCATGATAAATGTGTGCTCTTATTTTTGCTTGCATTATCTTCCTGATGATGGATCATGGAGTGTGATCTGAAACGTTGATACAAAAATTTACACAGTTTCAATCCAAAAATAAGAACACACAATTATTATATTTATGTTATTTTCTATTTGTATATAAATTTTTAAAAATAAATTGATTTATTTGATGCACAACTATTTTTAACAATTTGATAATAGGGAAGAAGCTTTCAGAAACACTTTAAATTACATTTAAAAAATGATCTATATAATTTTTAATCATCTTAAAATGACTTAGTAAATTCAAATGTACATTCTATATGCACACAAAGAATTATGTTAGTTTTATTATTCTATTACATTGACATAACACTTAAATTTAAGAAATTAAATTTGTAACAGTTTTAAGATAGCAAAATTTTAAGATTTTAATTACAATTTTAAAAATAGGGAAAAAAATTGGTATAAGACCAAAATAATTTAGATGTTTTATTTGGATTAATGGACCTTGATTTTTTAGATGGTTTGTACTTTCTTTGTCTTTAGTGCCCTCTTTTCAATCTAGCCTATGATTATATTTAAAAGGATCCAATGTGGCTTAGACTATGTAATTTACCTTTGGTGTTGAAGTATTTTGGTCTCATTTTATAATTGGTTGAGCATATTAGCTTATTGATTAAAATTGATGAGGAATAGCCATTTTCCTCAAAAGGATATGTGGGGTAATGTAATTATTGATATTTATAAACCTAGTTATCATTCCATTAAAATTATGTCATCCTATTACACATGGACTCAATTTCTTAATTTTCTAGGATTTTCTTTTGTTATAATCAATTGGGGAACAAGGTGATAGAATACTTGTTAAAGTATTATGAGATTTCAAGAACTATTCATCTTCAAAGATGGAAACAAAATTATAGTGTTCTAGATGATAGTTTGTGTGATTAAATAATAGGATTTTTATGTTTATTGAGCATCTACTATAGAGGTTGATTTCTTAAGAAAGGAACAATTAATTGGTGGTTTCTTCTCCACCTCATATGATTGGATTTCCATGTTCTTCCTAATATATTTGTAAAGAATGGGGTTACTATTTATGAGGTTATCTCAACTATGGATTTTGAGGAAGTTGATTTGAAATGAGTCATGTAAGAGCTAGGGGATAAAAATATTCAACCAATCACAACTAATATTATCATCATATTTCAAATAAAAAATAAGAAGATAAACGCTAATTGTGGCTCCAATATGGGGAGAATTATTAATGAACAAATGAGGTCCTTATTTCCCATCACCATGGATGAAATTCAACAATATATGTCATCCCCCCAAGACCAAATATTATTGGCATTCTTTAGCAAAGGTTTGGGTTGGATGCACAACTATGGGGAGAGATAACCTCAATGATGTGAGGGAATAGGCATGTTCATAATTCATTTATGATGATGAGTTTGTAAAACTCCAGAAGTTTAAAGAGTTTGTTTTGAGATCAAAGAGGGAGGAGTACCATAAAAGACTTCAGTCGACACAAGAAGATGTGCCTAGAGAAAAGTATGATGAAATAGTTGTAAGGGTAAGGGCATAAATGAAATTTGAGTCCAGAAACATTACGCCTGAAGAAGGGAGAAGAAAGGTGCAAGATAGTGGATTGTTATTGCTCCCTAAATGGGACATTGATTCTGCAATTATCTTTTATACTATTAGGAAACAAGAAGGAGAAGTTTTCTCCACAAAAGAGGAAGCAAAGATGGCATTGTTAAGATTAGGGTCCTATAGACATGCAAAATTAACATTATGCATTTGATCGGATTCAATCAAATTAGATGTCGCATTAGGACCATTCATCAATTAATCAGGTGCACTTTCATCCATTCATTAGGTAATTTCATCTCCTAGGATCATTTATTTAAAATCAAATAAACATTATCATCAACCTTTAAATAAATCAAAAATCCTTTTAAATCAAATCTTAAATCATATTCCATCATTTTCTGATGCAATGTAAATCGTAAATATCAAAGTCTTAAAAGTCAACTCACCTAATCGCAAGATAAATCGGCATAATCATCATCTAATAATCTGAACCCCGGGATTAAATGCTAATCCCATCCCACTTGTATCTTCTAGATTTAGCTACTTGCACAAATAAATCAATTCTATTGGATTTATTAAATCCAAGATTTTCCACTCAACATGGCATTATGGGGAATATTCCCTCAATTTTGAATTCAAAGGCAAGCCGTATTTGTCCCTCCAACATTGCATTTATTGCTCATTTTCTTGTTCCCCAGCCTTTCACTCCCTCAAATTTGAACAAATTCCTCCCTCCTCATGGGCACTCCCCTTCCCAAATCTTGCACAACCATTGACCACTCACCACTTTGACAAGTGTCATCTTTCATTTGAGGATCTTTAGTCCCACATTCACCATCTTGGCCAATCTCCCATCAAGAAAATCTATAAAATAAGGCCTTCATTCTCATTCAAGGATCCACAATTTTATGCAAGGTTACTCTCTTGGTTTGAGAAATAACCTTATTCTTCATCTCCATTGCAATACATCATCATTTAGCTATTGATCAGTGTTGGGAAGGGTCAGTCAGGCTTACGTGGCACCAATCCACTATGAATAGGCGTAACTCTTGTGGTTGCTTTCATAATGCTTTTTAGTTTTCTATTATCATTTGTATTGCATTTGGAAACATTCGCAAGATATTTCATAGAGGCATTTTGATAGATTTGTGAAATACTAACTCCTATATGAAGTTTAGTGTTTTCAGATTTTAATGGATGCCTATAGGTCCAACACACATTGGAAGCCTTTTGCACTGGGTCCTTGCCCCAACTAGCAAATAAGCTCTATGAAATTGTTGCAGCTATCAAACATGGAAGCTGATTTATAAAGTCTCCTGCACCCCGTCCTCGGAAGCCGTCAGGCCAGTTGTGGATGCTCAAGCCAATGGAAGCGCGAATGCCAGCAAAGCGCAAAGGCATTCAGCAAACAACACAACCTGGAAGGCGAAACCGGCTTCGGGGCCTAAAAACAACCTCTGCGCGCAGCGTTCCCGCCCCATGATACCGTTCATAATGCTGTTCTGAGTTCAAATGTTGGAAGAGCACTTGAAGAATGCTCAATAGACTTAGAAAAAGGAGAATGTGTGCATTGTAACATGAATCCTAGAGCATAAACTGTCTAAAATATTAAGAAGGCTAGAAGATACTCGTGTGTCATATCTGAATTTGAGGGATGTCATTACCAAAATAAGTGGGGATCAAGAGCAGCTGAAATATATTTGAAAAATGGAATCCTAGATTTACATCTTTGGAAGGTATGTATAAGGGATCTGCAAACACATTTGATGCCCCACTTAGTATCCATCTTAGTTTTGAAATTGTCAAGATGGCACAGAATCATAAAGGGTATTTGGAAAGTGTATTTGAAGTTGCACAAGCAAAAATTAACTCTTTCATAAATGTTGACAAAAGGGTTGTACCTCCCCTGTTACAAGATAATGGGGAGTTGAAGACCCTAGAGAAATGGAAGGATAGTTTCAATATTCTAATCCTCACACTCCCTCTGATTTGCAAAGACAACAAAGGTGATTTAGATCAGTTTAATTCTTATTCAGATAGGATGGTCAATGCATATTAATTGATGGAAATTTTTCATAAAGAGGCCAGTGCTTTACTTGATGCCAAGTATCATCTAAATTTGAAGAATGGAGAAAAGCTCTTAGCTCATGATTGGCCTTCTAAGGATATGTTTAAGGAATGGAATGAAAAGTATAATTGTTTACCCGGCCTATGAGTGGATCCATGATTTTATTCCTATGCCTCACGTCTGAGATTTTGGTTGTCAAAAAGGTCTGGGATGAGGTTCTTTACTTGTTGCTTCCCTTATGTTATAAAATGGAATCCCGAGCCTCATTCAAATGGTTCTAATTTTTTGATCTTTCATCTTTGTAAGCTCTTTTTTTACAGTTTAAGCTATTTGATAGCATAGATAGGAAATGTTGTAATTTTTCTCTGTAATAACAAGAGATGACTCAAATACTTAGTGTATTTCTTTAATTTTGAATATCGACCTATCTTGCTCTCCAATATTATATTCACTATCTTTTGAATCAAAATAATCGAGGGTTATTTATAAGTTGTCATATCACACTATGTGTTATCGATGTTGAACTATTACCTTTTGTTCAAGGAATGGTTTAATAATCCTTTTAGTTATTTATCAAAGATTGTGTGAATGCAATAGGAATTTATTATTAGTGTGATAAGTGTTGTTCTTTGCTTGGTTTATCATTGCAAGGTGGTAAGGTTACAAGAAGCCATGAGTTGTTCTGTTGGAGTATATTTCATTTTATGAATTTTTTGTGGATAAGGTACTGATCAAAATAATTCATAAAGTTTGAAGATTGATGCAGAATCACATATCAAATCAAAAATTAAAATTTTATTTTATTAAAAATGTTATGTTTTATGCACAAATCCACACTAGCAAGGAAACATTAAGCATTGAGTTGAATGTTGAATCACTAAGTACATGTAAAACTTATCAGTATGACACAATTAAAATATGAAATTATTAATGATATGCTAATGTATTCAATTTGATTCACAATTTCATAGAATACAATATAAAATATCATCAACTATAGTTTGGAATATGTTTCATGAAGTGCAGTATAAATACCTAAAAACCGCTAATTCACTTCCATTTTCCAAATCAAGTCCCGGTCCTCACTATGACAATGAGATTGACAGTTGTCTCAAGACTCTTAGTTTGGTCTTCATTTTCTTCGCCCTACGTACGTTTGGTTAACTACATCTTAAGATCAACATTCATTATGTCACTGTCATTTGTGCCACTACCACCACTACCAATGTTTGAAGTGTTGCACAACCCTCTTGTTTCACATATAGACTTCTAGATTGTGAGTTCCCTTTCAAAAGGAAAAATCAGATATTTTAGCTAGTTGCAAACACCCTCAAGCAATTTTCCAAATTATTGTCTATTTTGTTTCTTATCTTTGATTTCAAAAACCCCAATGTATTGAAAAATACCACATCCTTTGTCGACCCCAATATCATTGTTTGACATAAATCAACAAATTTGAAATATTCTGATAACAAATCACACAATATTTCACTCTGACCTAAGGTTGTCCAGGCCCTTGTAATTGATCTTGCTTTCGTGGGATTCACAATGGACTCAACTGGTCAATCATACTTAATGCAAAACGCCTAGCTTGTTCTCTAAGCTTAATTTCATTTATAATTCCTCCTATTTTTTATCCACTATATTTTGAACTTTTCAAGAAGTGTTCGGCCAAGGTAATTAATTTTTGATGAAAAAATCCCGGGCTATCTCGGTTGCCTTGAGTACAAAATTAAGGATACACAATAGACATGGCTTCAAGTATTTCATCTTGAGGGAATTGTTGATAAATATTCGAGGAAATAGATTTTACAATTTCTTTTAAATTAACACTAACGGATTTAACAATGTCATTAAAAGCTTCCTTTGTAATAGGTACTTCTCTGGTAGAGCGTATGACCATCATATAATGGTGCATTGGTGTAGCACCCCTCCATTTTGCTTGTTTGATCGATCAGTGTTTTTTATGTATGCTTCACTTCTGTTAGCACTCTTTGATACTTGGTTACTTTTGACCACTATCTGTTAAGCGATGAAAACATTATATTTTGATGTGATGGGATTTTATTTAGGTGTTATCATTATGGCATGTTTTGAATTAGTGTAACAATTATTTAATTAAAATGCTATCTGCTTTAATTATATTGTGGTTGTTAAACTCGTCATTTTTAAAGCCTGTATTGGTGAAGGGGACGGGATTGTATCACTCGCTTGCGAGCGCCCTACGATTCCGAGATTTCTGCTTCACGGTGTGTCTTATTATACATATATTTACACGTTCGATATGCTCTTTGTTTGCAGGTTAACAGGTACAGGACACCGACTCCACTTGACTTCACAGGTTTGAGTGTGTCCATTGACCAACAGTTATCGATTGGGAGATAGTAGCTAGGTTTATGTGCCAAGTCGTCACCCTAGTCATAGTTTGTCGTCAGGTTTGGCGGTTTTGATTTGGTTCTTTCCTCCCTGGTTAGCTATTTCAATTCGTATTTTAAAGGCTATTAAATGGTGGGTATGGTTAAAGTGATGATTTAACATATCTAGTTTCAATGTTGAATATTATTTTATTTCATTGATTATTTTGGTTTAATTAATAAAATTATTTTTAGTTTATTG
>VDFB02345761.1:0-31423 GCA_007258455.2 Sequoia sempervirens | reverse complement strand
TTGAGTATTCAAGCAATGGAACTTTTGAAGGAATTTAGTAAAAAAACTAAAGATACACCCAAAACACACCAAAATAAGAAGAAAACAAACCAACAATATTTTTGGTTGATGCTAATTATCAATCCACCCAAATGCTCCTACATCAAATTAACATTGGATCACATTAATATTCCGCACTTTGGGTTTTGGTAAGAAAAAATGTTTCAATGTATTAAGATCAAAAATTTGGTTTAATGTGCTACAATTAAAAAAAAAAAAAAAAATCGATCAATTATTATTTTATTTGCATATTTTAACTTGTAAATGGAAGAAAAGGCTTATTTGTTTTCAATTTTTCAAAATGTGAATGTTTTAATAAACAAAAACAGTGAGTTGCCTTTTACTCTATAATTTTCTAATTCTAGTTTTTATCTATTTTAAAAATAATGAATAAAGATTATGAAGATGTAAATTTAATTCAGGCAAAGCTATTTAGACTATCCATCAGATTTATAACAAACTCACATTTTCACTCGTAAACCCAAAATTAAAATAAATTTGATGAATAAAGAATTGCAATAATTTTCTGTTAGTTTTATGATAAGATTTAATGCACAAAAATTAATTCAAAGATTCAACACAAAGACACAGCAAATACCCTGGGAAAACCCTCCTCTTGAAGGGAAAAACCCAGCAACAAATATCTCTCTATTATATATCAATAATGGCAACAAGTCTCTTTACAATGAGGCCAATATGCAGCACCTTCACAAGATGCACTTGATTGATCTGCCCTTGAGGAATTCGCACTTGGAAGAGAGGAAATGCTTGAATTTGATTGATGCCCAAATGGAGTGGAATGATCTTTTTTTTGTACAACTTGAAGGAGAGAGGTCGCACCTTTTCATGCAAGGTCGGCCATCATAAAAATATAATTTCAATTTAATAAATACAATTTACAAGGAAGGTCGGCCAAGAAGCTAATTACAAAGTTGCCATGTGAAGCGTCTCTTTACATTGAATAATCACATATAAATAAGGAAGTATGAAGCCTGAAACTGCAATTACATCAACACTCCCTCTTAGCTAGGGAGGAATACTCCCTATTGCACAAGACACATCATCTCATTGTGATGTCAACCACAATGGCTACAACCATATGTGGAAAAAAAATGATAATCACCTCATCGTGAGATCTACCACAATGGCTACAACCATATGTGGAAAAGAAACGATATCACCTCGTCGTGATATCAACCATAATGGCTACACCCATGTATGGTATGTACAAGTGTTCATCACTTACGTGATGTTGTCACCTCAACGTGACGTTCACCATGGCTCTCGCAGAGGGTGAAACACAAGTACAAGAAAATTATCACAGAATCTCTCGTGATGTTGTCATGGAGTCACACATGACATCCACCATGGCTCTCCCAAAGGGTGGAAACAAGGGCTTTCACCTCAAATCTCAAAGATAAATGCATTAACAAGGGCTTGCACCTCAAATCTCTCTCAAAGAGAAATGCATTAAAGAGGATCACAGATACTGAGACTCCTCAACTAGGGCTTGATTCTCCACCATACCAAGCTTGTCTCGAAAGTACACAAACTTTATCCTGGAGAGAGGCTTGGTGAGAATGTCTGTCATCTGCTCATCAGTGTTGATATACCTCAATTGAATTGCTTTCCTCAATACCATATCTCTAATATAGTGGTATTTGATCTCAACATGCTTAGTTTTGTCATGAAACATTAGAATGACAGAAAGCTTCTCAAAGCTTTGATTATCACAAAGGATGACAGTCGGCTCCAATGATTGTCCAAACAATCCTACAAGGAGCTTCCAAAGCCACACTACTTCTCGAGCTGCCACACAAGCTGCAATATACTCGACTTTTGATGTACTCAATGCCACTGAAGATTGCTTCATGTTTCACCAAGATATCATCACAGACCCCAAACTGAAGCAACATCCAAAAGTACTCTTTCAATCAGTGACACACCCTGCCCAATCAAAATCAGTATATCTAAGTAGCTCCAAATATACATCAGAAGAATACCTCAAGCCATATCCAACGGTGCCACACAAGTATCTCAAGATATGCTTCACTACAACTAGATGTAATTGCCTTGGTTCACATATGAACTGACTAGTTGCACTCACTACATAGCAAATATCTAGTCTAGTATTGACTAGACACATCAACAATCCAATCAACTGCCTGTACATAGTAGGATCCACCAGATCTGAACTAGCTGCAGCCTATTTTAACAAGTTGGTCTCCATAGGCGTAGACATAGATTTGCAATCCATCATACCAAATCTCTTCAAGATGTCAATAGTATACTTCCCTTGACTCAGAATGATCTCATCCGACTTCTGCCATACTTCTAAACCAAGGAAGTAGTGCATGTAACCAAGATCCTTCATTTCAAAATTAGAAACTAAGAAGCTAACTCCTTGTATTTGATAATGAGGTGATCTTCAATAAGAAATAAATCAACATAAAGAACCAAGATCAACTAGATTACCATCTTCTTCAAGTTCAATAGGCTCCCTCTGAATCTTCAAGTACTTGCATCAACTTTTTGACCTCTTCGTCCAAGATTGTTTGCAACGCTTGCCTTAGAGAAGTGTTTTCCCGTGCACACCTCTAATACTGTAGAGAGTTCGGGATTGTCCTCCTAAATCACTCTATTCTGAATAGGTTTGTGGAGCTACCAATGTCAAATCCATATGACTGTTTTGTGTAATTCTAAGCTCAACCGTTGAAGAGGTCTTTCAAGGATTTAACACTTAGCCTTGCAATACAGTAATCTTCACTTCTTCTCAATGAGTTACAAAACTCCCTCTTGATCCCTGCTTCAGAGATTGCAAAGAAAACTTTTGGAACTCCCTCTAGCCACCAACTCAGTTCCATGGCTGCAAGTTGTGACTTCACACTTGATCATTTCTTTGGTCGGCATAACTTCCTCACAAGATGCCTCAAGTTTTTCATCACTAAACAATCTCTCATCACCTTCTTGCTCTTAAAACTGTCCTGAAAGCATTTCAGAGAGAGATTACTAACAGTTTATAACTATCCAAAGAAATATCAAGGCTAGAATCATACAAGGTTTACTATTTCAAGCTATAGCATGAATACATAATAATTTATGCAAATTGTTAAAACATGAATAAATAAATCAACCTAAAGAGAAATATATCAAAAGATCAGAATGAAGGGATAAAGAAACTTATCTTTATTGAATTTTAATAAAACTCTTTCTTCCATCTTCTACTCCTCTCGAGAGTGCTAAACTCAGCACAACAAAAGATAATTTGCACAACTATAGATTTCTTGAATGCATTAGCATGCAGAACCAACTCTCTCCAAGAGTTCAAAGCTCTATCACAGTTCATGCATTAGAGAATGATATTGATGTGACCAACTAATCACCATCAAAATTGCAATTCTCTTTTTTTATTTCAAAGTCACACTCAGAAATCTTCACAACTAACATGAAATAACTTGCAATAAATGAAATATTCAAAAGATCTTATGCTAGAGGACACAATTCAAAAGAAACTACTATCTCTCTTTACTAATTACAAGATCCAAATAAATGATATAACTCAGAAAACAAAGAATACTTATTTCTTTAAATATTCTAATGAATGCAAATATTAGACGCAGTAAGATATGTTGCTCTTGCGCACAAATCAGCACACAACCTTCACGGCTTGAACTCAGGCCCATGACTTAGAATAGAAATAGAAATTCCTTAGAATCCTTCTGCGGAGAGATCTCATCCACATTTGCAAATGAAGCATGTTGATTAGGCCTGGTTGGGCAATGCTTTGCATAGTGACCAAACTTGTCACAACGAAAACAATGGACTTTGGAGAGGTCCCACTTCTTCTTGAATGCGGGAGCACAATCAACTCTTTCAGTTCTATTCCTCTTGAAATATCCTTCCTTTCCACCTTTCCCTTTCTTCTCCGAGGATTGAGCAGAAAGAACATGAATGTCTACATTTGTAGAGCTTTGACCAATACCTCTCGCAGCCAACCTAGACTCTTCTTGAATACAATATGCGCTCAAACGATCGAACTTGGGAAGTTTTGATCTTGCATTGTTTCCTTGAATGTAAGACTCCCAAGATGAAGGAAGACCATTAAGGGCTAGCATGGTCAAATCCTTGACATCAACAAAATGACCAATAGTAGAGAGTTCATCTCTCAATTCGAAAATCTTCATGAAGTAAGCAATGACAGATTCTCCTTCCGCCATCTTAACATGATGAAGTTGTTGCTTCAGTGCAAGTGTCAGGCTGGTGTTGTTGATTTCGTACATCTCCTCCAAGGTTTTGAACATCTCTCTTACCGTCTTCAACTTGGAGACAATTAGAACAATATGATCCTTTACAAAATCAACTAACATTTTTTTTGCCTTGATATCTTTCTTCCTCTACTGAACCTTCTCTTCCTCATCCGTAGGCTCGGGGACTTTGGTCTCCACAAACTCGGCCAAATCATTCTCTTCCAAAGTGAGCATAATTTTGAATCTCCATGAAGTGAAATTTGATGCTCCCTCAAGTCTATCCTCGATCTTAAGACCATTCACCACCTTGATGAAGAGATAGTGATAGACAAAAATGAGAAAGAGAATAAAAAGTATCGTTGTAATAAAAAATCTGATCACGATCTTCTTCACACCACTCTAATACCATGTTAGTTTTACGATCAGATTTAATGCACATAAATTAATTCAAAGATTCAACACAAAGACACAACAAATACCCTGGGAAACCCCTCCTATTGAGGGAAAAAACCCAACAACAAATATCTCTATTATATATCAATAATGGCAACAAGTCTCTTTACAATGAGGCCAATCTCAATGCCGATATGCAACACCTTCACAAGAAGCAATGATAACAAGTAATCAGCACTTCCTTGTAACTCAGATCTGCCCTTAAGAAATTCGCTATCTACTCTTGATAATTCGCAATCTACACTTGATTGATCTTCCCTTGAGGAATTCGCACTTGGAAGAGAAGAAATGCTCGAACTTGATTGATGCCCAAATGGAGTGGAATGATCTTGTATTTATACAACTTGAAGGAGAGAGGTCGCACCTTTTCATGCAAGGTCAGCCATCATAAAAATATAATTTCAATTTAATAAATACAATTTACAAGGAAGGTCAGCCAAGAAGCTAATTACAAAGTTGCCATGTGAAGCACCTCTTTACATTGAATAATCACATATAAATAAGGAAGTATGAAGCCCGAAGCTGCAATTACATCAACAATGCCCAAACAACCATTTTAATGAAACCCTTAATACATATTAAATTGTAATACATAATCATGAAATGTTAGGAAAAATTAAAATAAATTTGATGAATAAAGAATTACAAACTGTCATTTTAATGAAACCCTTAATACATATTAAATTGTAATTCATAAAAATGAAATGTTAACGAATGGGTAAACTTTACTTGCTTATTCATGGTAACATCTCCATATAAAACCTCTAAACAGAGGATATTGATTTTGAGATTAAACACAATATTACATTATAACACAGCAACTAATTTTTCTAATTATTAAACCAAGGATATATAGTTAAGTTTGTCTCCCCAAAATAGTTTGGGAGATCATCCTTGTGACGAGAACATTAGTTTTGACTCTGCCGAACCAGAACCTCCTAATCACTAGCCACTTTAAAACAAACATTTAGAACAAAACAAGACTTTAAAAAGGCAGCTTAATCCTTGGAAAATATTTTACTGGTAATGAACCTGAAACAAAAACTCAAAGCGAGATTGTAGGGTGAGACACCATAATTAACTAAAAAATTTAATTGGCCAAAAAATTGCATTTCTGAAAAACTTAATTGGCCCTAAAATTGCATTTCGAAGAAAAGATAAGACAATAGCTTCGTTGTCAATCAATTTGTGATAATCAAAACTCCTCCAAATGAATTTAAAATAAAATACCGTGTAGATTCCATCTTTCCACATAATAAAGTACTAATCATTTAAAAATAATACAAATAAAATATATTAAAAATATAAATATTTTTAAGAATCTTAAATAAAAAAATTCAAACTTTATATAGTAGTTTCCTAAGAAAAATATTATAAAAACATTATCCAAGTAAAAAGTAACAATTAACACCGGACAGTGGCATTTTAGTAGTACCATGGTGGAAGAGCTAAGCACACATACAATGACTATGAGTTTAGCAACTCTGAACAAATAAGATCGATAGGTTAAAAATTTCTACTCTACTTCTTCACTGAACACAGTTTTCACAGCGGTCATACACAAAGCGACCACAAGAAAGACAACATACCATATCGATATGTTCGTCCTTAAACTGGCTCATCCACACCTTCAATCAACTGTTACAATGTTCTCTCGCCTCTTTCATCACCTTCTCAAGTTTTTGAATTGAACCATGATTCCATCACAAATACTGTTTAGCATGCCACCTATCTCTTCATCAGTGCCAAAGAAGCTCTCAATGACTAGCAAGATTTTCTAAGTACTGAAACATCTTTCTCCAAATCGATTAAATCATCTAACAACTTACAAAATGTGAAATTGCAGTGTCCTTTCGAGACCACGGCCAACTTTGCCTCTGCAACCTTGTCTCTGTGCTGTTCGAGATTGTGATTTGAGGGAGGGAAAGCGTATATGTTCCAAACCTTCTCTTTTCAAAACTCAATTAGCCTGGCTGAAAATTGATATAACAGCCTTGTGTAATAATTTGGCACTAGAAATAGACCTGCTGTCATCGGGAAAAATTTTGAGGAAAGACAAGGAAGTTTATCGATGCAGCCCAGTCGTTCCATCAAACCACATAATGTCGCATTCATCAACCACCCAAGGTCATTGCTGATATTATAAGCGCCACCATAGCCATCATGTTTAACGGGAGTTGCCAATTTTGAACTTAATTTGTTGACAGATATTTAATTACCCATTCTATACAAATCCAATAGATAGTATGTAGGTCATTCATTCATCATATGTTCCTTCAGTTTTGATTCAGCATCCTTCCGTAAAAATAGGAAGAAAGGAAATCCACGAAACACACCATGTTTAATCAGCATAACAGCTAACTGTGTTGTTGCATGTTCGCCGATACCACCTTGTATGTCGAGTATTTATTATGAGAAAAAATAAAAGAAATTGGTTTTACAACTTTTTAATATCATAGTATATAGCATAAAACATCGAGTTATTTGCATTTTCTTTGGAAAACAAGACTAAAAAAAATCTGAATTACTCTCTACTTCTTAATGCAAAGCTTCTAAAGAATTTAAGAATAAAGCAATATCACAATTTAGGAATAAAGCAAGCATCTACTGCCATCCAAATCTATTGATTCTTCAGTCTGCAATCAATATGTTCACATCTATTTAAGTCCAATCTATCTCGATCCATCATTATATTGTGATGGTAAGGCCCAAACAATACAATAAAAGGGACATAAGCTTCCGATTTAGAAATCTTTGTGGATTCAGGCACCCTATAAATGCAAACTTTTTTGACACTTTGGCTAGAGAATTGAATATGCTCTTTAATTGGATAAGCCATGGTCCAGCTGAAGCAATGCATTGTGTTTGGTCTCTACCATTGCAGCAGCTATAATTAGGGATGTTTGGTTGAGCCATCTTTTGTGTACATCAAACATGGAATGCATATGTTAAGAGAAAGAAATGAATGGACCAATATTTGCAAACTCAGACTGATGCGGAAAATACTCGCAAGAACTCAGCACCTTAAAAAACACTTAAATTTTTGAAAAAAGATAAATTTTATGCAAAATATAGCTACAAAATGAATCAAATGAGTTTGGTGGGGGTTTGGGGGCAACACCCCCAACGGGGTTGAGGGGCAGTGCCCCTCACAGGGGTCTGGGAGCAGCACCCCAAGCGGGGTCGAGGGGCAGAGCTCCCGCCACCAAGTCCAAATGAAGACCTTTAAAACCAAACAAACCTTCATGGCACACACTATTTTCATAATTTTTTAAAAAGCAAAAAACAATGCTTAGAAAGCCAAAAAATACAAGTTTTTGTGAGTTCCTGGTAAGTTTTTGAGAGTTTTTTGCGAGTCCCTGGCGAGTTTTTACCTGCGAGTCACTCGCCTGGGTATTGAAACTATGAGTATTCGTGGACTCAAGTCTGCGAAATAGACACGCCTTTAATTTCGAAATCAATTATATCCTCACAAAAGACAAATGACAACAAAAAAACAACTAATATGACTACGATTGTATTGAATCACTAACAACTTGACCTAAGTTTTTATTCTGAGAAAAGTTGGGTATATCAGTTCCAGTCAAACATTGTGAAAACAAATATGTAAACAACCGAATGTGGTCCAAAATTTTATTTTATTTTAAATTGCATAAAACAGGTCCATTATCAAACAGAGAGACAATCAAAACGTCCCAGGAAAAAGTTAAAGCTTAAATAATCACACATAACATACAAAAAAAAATAAAGAACTAAAGTGATACTAAATTTTCATTTTGAGAACAGCTGGTTGCAACAGGTCCTCTATCAAATAGTTAAAACATCAAAACACTCCACAAAATAAATTAAAGCTTAAACATCCATACACTACGTATAAACAACTTATGTGGTGTCAAATTTTCATTTTGAGAAAAGTTCAATACAACAGATCCACTATCAAACAGTTTGAGACAATCAAAACACCCCAATATGAACTAAACTGCAAACAAGGAATTCAAACAACCTGAACAAAGAGGCTATTACGACTGTAGATACATAGGATAACAAATAAAGTGCATAATGGAACTTAATAACACTACTGAACTTATACTTTTCACCAATTTCTTCAAGGTGTTGCATCAGCTACTCAAAGGCAGTCCTGAATTTATCCTTTTCACCAATTTCTTTATGCTGTTTCATCAGCTACTTGAGGGCAGTCCTGAACTTATCCTTTTCACCAATTTCGTAAAGGCGTTTCATCAGGCTACTCAAAAGCAGTTGGGTCCTTTCCCACAGTATAATGAGTTCATATAACATTGCATACAGTTCCCTCTCCATCATAAAAATAAGATTGTAATCAAAACTTGCCCGTATCTGCCAAAGGTGCTAACCTCAAAACCTTGCCTATTGAACTAGCAAAAGCCTATTTATATTTCCTTTTCCACGGAAAAAGCTTTTACCAGTAAGTTGTTAACTTCTAATCTTTGCGACCATCGGTCACAAGATAACCTTCAACCTCAATAGAGAAAACTTTTCCTGTGCAAGTAAGTAGTGTACTCATTTTGTGATTTTTGGAAAGATTACCTTTAGGTCCATAAATTGTGAACTGACTCACGAGCATAAAGGAATATAGAGCAATGAACAAGAAACTGAAGAAAATTAAGTCCATTTTAATCATTTACCTCTCCATTATTTCTTTACAGCTTTGCATTCTATATTGTTTTCATAAACAAATCTAAGAATTTTGAAGTAATTTTTGCTTCACTCCAAAATTGTCACCAAATGATCTTTTCTTTCTATGGAGTTGTCTGCCTCCTCTCTTATATTTCCTTTGTGACTGCCACTCTGTCTTTACTTGAAGCCCGAAGGTAATGTTCTTCTGACAGATACAACACATGAAACTGGTTTTTATCTTAAATAAAAAGATTGTCACCATGACAAATACAAAAGACAATTAAAAAATTTAATCTACCTAGTTTTGTGGGGTGACACATGTAATCCCATGCAAGGGTGTACGTGGCAGGTCCCTTATTTCCATTCAAAGTCGTCTTTGACTTGCATTGAATAATATTAAAAATATTAATATTGCTTTCTGCAAATCACTCTAGCCACTAGGACAGCCTTCTGACAAATTAAAATGGGTTTCAATATAAGAAAGAAAAAAATACATTCATGCAAGAGTGACTGGAGTAGGGAAAAAACTTTGAATTTGAAACATATATGAATATTCAAGTTTTTAAATGGCTTAACAGAAAATATTTAAATAAAATCTAACAAACCTTTAATTAATTTGCCAACCACGTCTCTTCAACCAATGTCTTAATAACAACTTCAGTTGGAGTCTACGAAACAGATTCAATTCCAAGCATGATTAATTGAACAGGTCACTGGCATAGCAGGTAATGTTTATCTTGCCAAAGTAGATGATCATCAACAACAATAAGAGGTCTCAAATGCATTTTTTGGTTGAGAAATGATTTCTCATTCTAAAAAGCTCATGTGAAGTTGACTAGAGAGTTGAACTATACTATACAATTGATGCAGGAACATCCAGGGCATAGAAGCGATCTTGCATTGATCTGTGTTATTCCACTCAATAAGGGCCGAGTCCAAGCTTGCAGAGCATTCAGCGTGAGGGAGGAACTAATTTCGGCATTCAGCATTGGTCTGACAGTTGCATCGCTGTGACATGGCAAATTCGTTGGGACCTTGTTTGATGTCTCTTCAACATACCGATGGCGAGCGGTAGTGTTAAGGACCCGGTAGGGATATGTCGGCGAGAAGCAGTCTAGTCGGTGAGAGATTTGTATAAGTCTCTTCCACATTCCGCTGGACTGTGCGCTTTGTTGTTCATTGCGTCGGGGTGACTTTATGGTTTCGGTAGGAGATACTTCCGAGTCTCTTCGACAAGGCGGGTCTCATCGATGGTGTCGTGGTAGCGATGTCGGTGTGACAAGGCGGTGTTGATGTGAAATCCTGCGATGTCTCTTAGACATTTCGGTGATATCCCTCTAAGAGCTTATCGATGTGACATGGGGTTTTCGGGGAGAGATCTCCCAAAGTCTTGGCAACATTCCAAAAGCAGTAGATGAACGAAGATGGTCAACGGCGATGGATGGCGAGTTAGGTTGGGACATTTGACAGAATGATATTCGATGTATTCCACATCGTTGTTGTGGAATACCTATCTATTGGCCAACTTGGTGGAGGTGCTGATTATGATGTAACAACTTGGAGATTTCAAACGATGATTGGATGAAATGGAAACTACGACATGATGAGTGGGAAAGATCAAGGCCGACCTCGAGAACTTGAGAGAGATATAAACAACAAAGGAATGCAAGTACAGAGGAGGGGGGAAGGCCGCGGAAGTGTAGGGATAGCATACAGTGAAGAACCGAATGTGAATTAAGATCTGCACTCAGCCGACGCATGTAATAAACTGCCCATAAGATGGCATGTTCTCTGTAATGACGATCTAGAAATAAAGATCATTTTGGCTGAGCAAACCTGGTTGTGCATTGTTGTTCTAGCTTGTAACGGGAGTCCCCTTCATCAACAATCATGTTTTGGTTGCTGTGATTGTATGTATTTCTACTACTGAAGCTGTGGTTGAAATCATCTTCTAAAAATGAGACAAAATAATTCTTAGAACTGAGTTCAAGAAGATAAGTGACATAAATACCATAATTTAACAGACACTAAAACCACCTGAACAATAACATCACTGTCCCATCCCACATGAGAGATGCTTTTGCATGCCAATGCAACATGTTTGTTTTAATTAATACATTATATCAGTAGAATTAATGCAATGGAATTAATTGTCATTATGCACTATTAATGTTTTAACTACATCACAGAGCAACATTCTTGGTATTAACTATTAAGTAATACTTAAGCTTTTACTCACGGCTGTAGAACTAATGTAATGGAATAACAATGACCAGTATGCACTATAAATCCATTCAAAAGATGCATATTTGATGTAGCTAGACCACTATTACAACAGTTCTACTTAACAAGATTTACATAACCATGCTAGTCCAGAAAATGTTTGCCTTTCCCTAAAGAGAATTTCAGTTGTCAGATACAAATCAAAGTGCATACTCATCTCCATGCTACATCGTAATAGTTAATGTTTGTGTACACCACTATACTCTATAGCAAGTAGCAACAGTCTTTCTCAGAAATAACTCGGCAAACCAAAAGATGCACAGTTTTTCAATTTATCAGAATTAAATTGGAAAAAATTCAGAAAAAAACTAGCCCTACCCAGAAACCAATTTTTTACCAAAAAATTGTGATTAAATCACAGAAACCGTGATTTAGAAATTAAATTGCATTTTTTTGGGTTGAAAATTTGATATGACCAATTTTATTCATAAATTCATGATTGGGCAGAGGCGAAAGAAACAATTAATTGCAAATTACCATAATTTTGAAAGATTTATGCTCTTATGCTCTATAGTGATAGGGTATATATGTTTGTGTAAATTTTAATTCGGTCAGTTTTCTATGTTGAATAATCAGGACATGTGCACCCACCATCTAGAATGGTAAGTCAACATGCCTTGAATGTATTCAGCATGTGCCTATCATGAGGTGGCACTTCCACACCCACCTTCCAATCACTGCCTTGAATGACCCTCTCATCTTAAATTCTTACATGACAGAATATTCATAAACATTAGCTAGAGCGAACAAGAGAGAGCAAAAGGAGAGCTAGCAAAGATGATGTTTTTGGAGGAAGTTTGTAATTTTATACTGTAATTCTAGTTTTAAATTTTTAATAATATATCTCCATTACTCATGCATGCTTCAAGTCCATTTGCTTTTATAATAAATTAATGCTAGTTATTTATGTTTTCAAGTCCTAGGTATGTGTGTTTCTAAATTCTAATAATATATGCCCAAAATTAAACATATATTAATTAAGAATACCTTTAACCTTTATTAGAAAACATAATAAGATAAATGACAAAGTTAAATTCCATAATTTTTCTTGCAACCCTACTGAAAATTATCATAGCAGGAACTAGATGTTGAGAGATGTTGATGCATCATTTAATCTTGGGGTCAATTAATTTCACAGAATTAAGACTCTAAACATAGGCAATGGAACATAACATTTATAAAGCTAAATCCAGTGTAGAGCATTTAGCAAATTAAGATTTCCAAAAAAGTACATTTCAATATCCCTTTCTGGATGTAGCTGTGTTATTATTTTGCCTTTTTTAAGTTTTTTGATAAATACCTTTGGATATAAGTTTTATCCAAGTTAATAGTTTTCATTTTCCAACAATTTGAGGCTCCTTCGAAATGCCTCTACTAGCAAATAATGGATCAAATTTATCTTAGCCTATTTTTTGATGTAGAATCTTTCCTTTATCTTAGCCTATTTTTTGATGCAGAATATTTCCTTTGCCTCACTTGATTCTTGGGCATGCTTACAGCATCTTACATGAATGCAACTACTATGCCAACCATTAAAGTAAATATTGTAGGATCAGAATAATAAGTGAATATCAATGTAGAAAACATGGGCAAGATGCAAAAGGTGAAGTTGGAGAGGGTTGGTTTGATATTGGGAAAAGTCTAGGCTAACAATCATATCTAGAAAGTAGCCCACGCCTTTTTCTTCAACCCATGAAATTAAAATGCACAATATAGAAGAGCTTGCGAAGGCAACCATGTAATAACTAGTACAAGTGCCAGGGCACTCTTCCAACAACCCCCCAAGCTTCTAATGCAATCACTACCATCATGCATCAGCTCAAACCTTTTACCAAAATTCATCATTTCCTACTTGAAATACCACATTATAAATATAAATATTCCTATTTTTTCTATGCATAAATGATAAAGGGACCGAAAATTAAACAAGAACAAGTCATTTCCCCCTTGCAATGAATATGAATCTTACATCGCAAGTTACAACAAAGACCAAAGTACAAAGAGAGTTCATATATCGTTACAAACTTAGATCTCTACTTTGATCAACATTCTGAAAACACAAATTAAATAGAATCAATGCATAAATCTACAGATAATCAAACATATATTCTGATTTTATAATTCTATTTTTCCAAAAAAAAAAATTGCAAACAAATTTAATAGGCTAGCTTCGCTACTAAACCATAACCCTGGCTAGAATTATAAACCTTGTGCCACTCTAAACAACAAAACCAAAAAATTCGTTGCTATTTATAGAAAATTCTCTCAATGTAAAGTAATATAAGGAAAAAAGAATTTACCAAAGAGCACACTCTTCAATAGGAAACAGTTTCATCACTGTCACATGGGTCAAAATGTTGCCTTTCCTATTAAACCCTTTGGCTACGAGAATGCATAAGCTTGATAATATCCATAACAAAAACTCACAGCATAACAAAAAACCATTACTATTCCTACAATTTTATTTCTAGAAAATTTAGAGAGAAAACAGGGGCACAGACAAATTCAGAATACTGCAATATTATACCATAAAGAATGGCTCACATCCAACTTATAGATCAAAAAAAATTCCTTTCCTATGGAACCTTGTCCTAGTCAGAACATCAACCGCAAATCATAGCCATGCAAAAAATCTTAGACCTAGCCTTAGCCCTAATAAGAACATAAAAACTGAGCCTATCAAGAACTCTATATTCCAATCAGAACAACAATCACAAACCCCAACCTGAATTTAAGAGACACATTCCACATTGTCATTTAAGAAAATATCCCAATGTTTACTGTGTTTAATCCTCTTTATTTTGCCAGAATTATAAGTACTAACCATCTAAGTCAAGTTATCCATGATACTTGATATGTCACGGATATTTATTAAATCATAAATCAGTTACATTCAAAGGTAAAGGTAGTTGCGCGGCTTGTGCCCATCAATACAGAGCAATGCCAACTCGGGGAGTTGTTTTTATCTTTTATATTGTTCAAGGCCTACAACCTTATCCCACTCTGGATTAGAAAAGTGTACGCATGTGGTAATTTGGAGTTTGAAGTTAGGAAATGTTAAATTTTAGTATTTCAATAAAAAATAGAAATGCATCTCTGAAAAGCTTCCAATTATGGTATTAAGTAATGATTAATATTTTTCAGTCCTTGCCAAATCCAAACACCAAACCCTCAAAAGCCAAAAGGAGAAATTCTTTCAATTTATCTAATATATTAATCACATCAGGGTAGCAGCTTTTCATTGTTTCAATTGAATGACTAATTTGGTAGACCCTAAATATAGAAAAAGAAGTAGTCCACAGAAAAAGTACAATAAAACGAGGTAAAATTTATATATATTTGAAAATACAGTAATTCATAATGATTTCAAAATAGTTGGGACAAGAAAAATTCTTAAGCTTCTAAGGTAAGAAGTAAGATACTAAAGAATTATAGACAATACATTTTTAAGGCTGTATATTCTCCATGCAAAGAATATTGAATTTAGGTTATTGATTAACAGCAAAAAAAAGATATAAAATTATAATAAATATTTTAAATAAATATAATTATGTTTTTTTGAATAAATGATGCATTATCCAAAGCATTCTCTTCATCCTGATGATGGATCACAGAGTGTGAGTTTATTAACATCCAAAAACATTCAGATCAAATCCAACTTCATTAAAAATAACTTTTTTAAATTTTTATTTGTTCATAAATGAAATAGTATTTATGAATTTCATTGGCCTATTTTTCCTTCACCTTACAAGGACGTACAAATACAGTTCCACAAGATATATCCCTAGGGTTGTAACTCATGTTCAAGCTCAAAAGTAATTCCAAGTTCATTAGCATTAAGGTCAAGACCGAGCTAACAAATTTTACCAAATACCAATACATTTTTTTCCTTCTTTTCATTTCAATGTATAACAGTTACATTTATACAGTGAAAAAATAATTTAATTTTTTTTATTATTTCATTTATTTTTAATTTACAAAACTTGAAAGCTGATATTAAGAACATAAAACATACTTTTCTCCTATGTTACCGGGTTCACCTCCTGCAGCGCCAGATCTGGGTTCTGGTTCGGTTCCTCTGTGGGTTTGCACTTTCCCACATGTGTGCAGGAGTTGTCATTAGATCAGATAGCATCATATAAACAATAAAAGACAGAAGTACTGAAGATCAAGAATCAGGAACTGTCTGGACTGGTCATGCTGATAGGAGAAGTCGCAACCGCATAATCCCCTCAGACCTTCTAAGAGGATGCATGAACATGAAGGTTCAGATTGTAACATTTCAAAACTGAAACAACTTGCTGATGACAGTGTGTCTGAAGATGAACAGCTAAGGAGAGGACGGTCCAAATTAGGGAGTTGGACAAGTCAGAAAGAAAAGGAAGAAGCTAATGTATGGGACAGCGATACAAGAAAACACCATAAGATACCTGTAAATCACGAGGATAATGCAGCTAGAAAGGAAGAGGAAACTAAGATTGAATCGAGTTTTGATCCGGAGTCAAAACAGAAACCTGGAAAGGAGTATCCTCAATCCCAAGAGGGAGAGGAGTGTATCGTCGATCAGGAGGACAAAGAGGCTATTTCAGATGAACCTGTACATGTTGCTGAAGGTATGCAGGCAGATACAGATAAAAGTGGAAACCTGCAACATTGTGAGGCTGTAGCTAAACTGGAAGAGTGGAGGAAGCAATTTAAACAGCCAATTCAAAATGAAAAGGATTCTCAAAAAAAGGTTGAGAATGAAATTCTTTAGGAAACCCTAATTAACCCAAACCCCAAAAAAATTTAGCCAAACCTCCGAACCCAAACCCGAATGTCTTATGCATGCATTCTTTGATTATTATTTTTAACTATGCAATTTGCTTTATTTTTCAGTATTTATTGTTACTTTCCTTAGATCTTTTTTTTCGTTTTCCCAGATTTGAGGTCCATAGTGTAAAACACTGGGAGTAGTTGTTTTGAATCTAATGTAGAGACTACTGAATGTCGAAAACCCTAACCCTAACCCTTTCACTAATGGGATTACCGAGCATTAAAAAACTGAAATTATAATCCAAACCCTAGAATTTCCAACTCTACGTCCTTTCAGTATTACTGATTAAGCAAACCACGAGTTCAAAATTTTCAACAAAAATGTCTCTTGGAAGAAGAATTTTTCATGTGAAATAGAGCGCATTAAAAGTAAAATTTTAACTCGATACTCAAAGCAGCCAAACAATTCATCAGAAGCTCGGTTTCCCTTTCAAAGAATTAAAAATGAAAAAAAGGAAAGCAGATAAAGATTTAAGGCCATTGTCCAACTAAAGAGAAGGAAAACAGAGGACAAAAGCTTAATACGCATCTCTTCTTATGTAACATCCGATACGTTGATAGAAAGCCCTGCCGCCCTCCAAAATGTATGTTTACGCCTGCATTTGACTGAGCGATGCTTTAAATGGAAATACATATCTTTTCTAAGGTTAGGGTTTAAATCATCATTATAATTTTATGATAAAGGTTTAAGAGTTTGGTGGAGAATAAGGTTAGGGTTTAAATCATCATTATAATACGCATCTCTTCTTATGTAACATCCGATACGTTGATAGAAAGCCCTGCCGCCCTCCAAAATGTATGTTTACGCCTGCATTTGACTGACCGACATATCTTTTCTAAGGTTAGGGTTTAAATCATCATTATAATTTTATGATAAAGGTTTAAGAGTTTGGTGGAGAATATGAGGGCTTGTTTAGTCGATGGTAGAAGGTCCGAGAAGTAAATTATAGGGTGGTTATAGTGGCGGCAAGGTTTTCTTTTTTATATAAATACTAGTTTAGTTATTTTATTACATAACATATCTATCTATATTACGCTGATAGATATTTTTAGTTTCTAGAGGGCTTATATCAGAATAATTTCCTTTATTTTTACGGGTGTGGTAAAATTAGTCTTGACAAATAGAATAAGTAGTTTGCTAGGAGACCAATACTCAGAAGAAAGCCTAAGGCTACCTCTGTATGGTAGGGGGATCACAACCTCTTAGGCGGCCAACAAGTAGTGCTTACAGCTTTGCCCCACATTACACCACTAGAAAATAGATTGTAGTGGATTATTTAAATGTATTACTTGCAAATCCTATAGTGGTATAAATTGTATATGACATGTGTATGTGACTGCATGAATGAAACTACTAAGTGATTCATTGAGGGGTAGCTAACTATTTCAATAGTCAACCATTTATATTATTTCAAAACTTGGCATGCATCAAACCATAAAAGATTCTGACAATGTTATGGGCAGAAAAAGCTAATGTAAAAATAAAGTGCAACAACAATTAAAGTGCCTTAACAAAGATAATGTAAGGAGAATACAACACCATGCTAGAACTGTAGCACGACATTATATTGAAAAGCAATCAGCATGTTTTGTACAATGATTCAAGAGGTCAGATTTATCAAACACATTGAACTATCTAGACAATTACTCAGTGAATAGATATTGTACATTAATATAAATGAGTAGGAGATGAAGAAACAACTTGGAAATTACAAGAAAAGCAACCATCCCTTTCCCTTGGTTCACATTGTCCAGTCTATTATTTTCTACAGTAGGTGTGTTGAATAGTGCTGGCACTGTTGGAATTATGCAACATCATATACTATGAATTAGTGGTTTTGCCTGCATGTGATTGGGATGATGTCCCAGCTAGAAGATATTGTGAGGTAATCAAAGTTCCAGATCCACATAAATCAATTAAGGAACCCTAGACCTGAAAAAATTGTTGGCAAAATTCCAACTCCTTATTTGTGTTAACTAACCAAACTTGGAAAATAAAAATTTGTCATGAATTTCAAAATCAAACCATTTTTTTTTGCCCAATAATGGAAGCTAGTGGCTTTAATCATTTATCCATCACACTCTTTTGTCTTTTATTATTCTCCTTTGTTAGATTTAGTTATGAAAAGGTACCATTGAGTGCACATAAAGGCAACTTTTTATGCAAAAGTCTTTCTTTTATTTGATCCTAAGTTCTACAATTTTTAATGAAAAGCAAGCCCTTTTACTTTGCCACACCTTGTGAGATTACGATTTTTATTGCCATATAATCCCCTTCCACCAGAAGTTTTTATGACTAAAACTCCTTTCCCTCTATTAACATATTAAATCATCAATAATATGTATTAACACCCCTTCCACCTTAAGTTTATGTCATCCATTTCCCTTAGCAAGTCTTGTTTCTTTTAAGAAAGTCATTGTTCCTGCCTTTTTATTTGCATCCAAGTCCCAAGTGAACTGAGAAATTCAGAGGTTGCCTATTATCATCTCTAAAAATCCCTCCTCTTGCTAATCTCATATTTCACTTCACAATACCATCAAAATTGAGCCTCAACCCATCTCTTGAAGGTTCCTTGACAATTCCTTAAGACTTTTCAACCTATTCCCACAACCCATTATCAGGTGAGAACAATAATTACAATTTTGAAGATGAAGAACCACAATGTGTGTTTTGAAATGCCAATTATCCAATCATTGTACATAATTTTTTTGGAAATTCTATGTTTCAATATGAAAGCTTGAAGCCTCTAACAATAATATATTGTCCAAGAGGCTATGACATAGAAACAAAAAAAACACTAAAAATTATAAGAAAATTAAAAAAAAAAACAAATTTTCTCCTTTCTTTAAGCCCCATATATTAAACCATTGTTTCTTTATAAAAAAAAGTGGATCAATGTGATTGAACAATTTTACCTCCAACTTTAATAACATACATTTCCTACCTCTACTGTCCTAAAAGCTGAATTTAATTTTTGTATGATGGAAGTTATTTAAATATTACATACTTTGAGATATTTCCTTGCAAATTTCTATATGTTTTTTCCCTGGTATTTTCCCCGAAATATTTTTGCTAGAACAGATTAATTTGGACCTCTCACATTCTTTTGCATTGTGCTATAATGGTTCCTACTTCCTAGCGACATTTATAAAATAGTGGCCCAGGTTCAAATCCCTCCAACCATAACTCTAGCAGACATGTAGTGAAGGTTCTTATAATAATTTGTAGCAAATACTAAGGACCATATACCATTCAAGTAGAGCTCTTCAGGCACTAGTAGTGGCATGAGGGGAAATACTAAGAACTTAGGCTACTTTCTGCTCAATATATCTTTCAAACCTGTAATCTGCACTGTGCCAGATTTGGATCTCATCACACTTTAGAACCTGACCTACCTGCAAGTGGTGGTTAAGGAGATGTTTCGCCTGCATCCCTCGATGTTGCTCTTGTTGCCCCGCATGGTGGTGGAGGAGTGCAAGATAGAAGGCTACCATATACCCAAGAACACAAGGTTGATGAGATCAATGCATGAGGTATTCAATGCGACCCGACTCTATGGGATAAGCCACTGGAGTTTGACCTAGAGTGCTTTTTGGGTTGCGACTTGGATGTGAGGGGCAGGCACATCTGTGCAACGATGAGCATGGATGTCAGCATTGTGTAATGCATTCTCGCCACACTCATCCATTCCTTTCACAATTTCTAGATGATTTTCTATTAAAAAAGCATGCAGTATTAAGGGTTTGGACGGTGGTTTCTACTACAAGTCTTCAATATGATCACCTATCCAGCCTTAAAAAAAATAAAAAATCTATGCTGAGCAGACTCTAATAGATTGTAGAACGAGAATATCAAACAAATCATTTTGGCAATATAATACAACGACACAAGCACACACAACATAACCAAGCAGTGGAATCGGAGTTTTTATGTACATGGACCAAATGCTGCAGCAATGTATGCCTATCGATGTAATGAATTAATTAAATATAATTAATTAATTAGTAAAAAATTATTTGGATATTACAATTGGGATATATAACTAGCATACATATATTATTTATTAATAATATTTATAAAAAATGTTAGAGATATCTTTACATAACAAATATAGATTTAAAATATTAATATTATTTTGATAGTTATCTCTCTCTTCTCAAGTACTTAGCGTTGGAGTTAAAATGACACTGAGAGGGGGGGGTGAATCAGTGTCTTAACTATTTGACTGAATTTTAAAATATTTAAACACACAGCTCAGATTTGATCTCAATATCATTCTGATTAGAGCATTCATGAGTTGAATGTAATCATTCATAAACAGAATTGAGAAAAATAATGACTCAACAGTGAACTGAAACAACAACAGCATAATAAACCAGAGAGAACACAGAAGAACAAAGAGGCACAATATTTTGCTGAGTGGAAAACCCTCTTGGGGTATAAAAACCACTCTCTAAATGCCTTCCAGGCTTAATCTTTTAATCAACCGTTCACAATGCCTTATAGGCTAATTTTTGAGCACCCACTCAAGGAGCATCAACCCCTCATTTAGAGATATCTATCTTAAGGAGTACCAACCCCTCAAATTATGTTTTGAACAATAGTAATGATTCAGAGGATTTCTCTATTTTTAGTTAAGCACATATCTCTCTGTTTTCTCGTCTACATAATACTTTAAAGATTCAATAATTGAATCCCTAAAATACCTCATAGAAAAGAAATTTACAATCTCTGCATTTTTATTCAGATTTTTACTGCAGAGTTTTATCATACATTTTCATACAGCCCAAGAGTGATAATCTCAGAATTACAATAACAGCCAAACAGAAAACTTAGTTTTCTGCTCCTATTTATAAATGTCAGAAAAGTAACAGACTTCAGAAGTAACGGCAGAACAACCAACCAAAACAAGAGCCGTTTCACCCAGCTTCTGAAACTTGTGAGATTGTTTCTCAGACAAATCTGTAACTCCCATGGCTCCATCAACCACTATCGAGCATCCAACCAGAGAGGCACATCAAACAAACCTTCCATAGACCTCTGTAGAAGTCGTTACAGTCAGCAACAACAGAAACATAAACATTCATGATGGCGGCCAGGTTAAGGTTCGATGCCCAGCTTAAGAGAATAAACTCAAAAAGTTTTCCCTAATATTTTCAATTCAAACAATGACACGTTATACCATAGGCAACTCTAACATTGCCAGACAACCTTATGGTTGTTGCTTTCGCCAAGAACCACCAGAGTCGGAGAGAAGATATATCGAATACAACATGCTACACCGATGGTCTTCCTTAGTAAAACATTCTTTCGCTGAGACATGAGGAAACTTCTTACCAAGATGCCCTTTTAGTTTCATTCACAATCGCTGTAATAGACAACTTTCGGGGAGACCTCTTGGAGAACAAACTTTGTCATTCTGAAAGACATTCGATACACATATCGCCGTGACAATTCAACACCTATGCCAAAGGCCTTTATCATTTCCAAGTCGCCGAGACTATACATAGTCGGGGAGACACTATATAGACTGCTCCATGTTTCACTGTTACTCCACATGATACACATTGGTCGCTGTGACAAATGGTTTTTCTTATCAACGAGCCTTCTATCTTGTTTTAACACTGTCACTGTAACCTAATGTTGTTGGGAAGACGTTTCATAGAATAAATTAAGTTTCACCGAAAGACTTTATTCACTCTGAGTTGCTAAGACTTTACCAACCTTTCGCCGAAAGCCTTTCATTCGCCTTCGCCATGACTTTCCACAGTCGAAGAGATATAACCTTTTCGCTATGACCTTAGCCCAACGGCCAAGCTCATGCCGATAGAGATTCTTTCCTGTGCCGGTCGATGTGACAAACCAATATCGCTGAGACCACATACCGATTGATTTAACTTATGTTGATATAACTATTGTCACTGAGACAACGAACAATGTTACGCCGAAAGCTGCCAAAATGTTAAATTCAATCAACATAACATTAGAAATGTCTTGCCGATAGGAAACTCAAACATTTTAAAGTGGATCGAGGAGACCCTGCCATACTCATGCCGATATGTGAAAGCCTGTGAAATGCAAAGAGAACCATCCTGACAAAGAATACCAACTTACAAGTTTTTTCAGACACAAAAATAGTATTCATAGCTTGAACCATAATTCTTATCACCATCTTGAAATTTAAACATAACAAATAACTTTCTGTAAAAGCCAAGAGACATCAAAGAAGTGCCATTGTAAATCATAAGGATTAGGGATTTTGTCATCATGACAAACCATAAACACAACTGGAATCCAACAAACTCCCCCTTTGTCCTTGATGGAAAAACACAAATGACTCTCCCCCTTTTTGCCTCAATGACAAAGAGTAGAAGAGAAGATCATGCAATTGCCATGAAACGCATCTGAGAAGCCAACCAAAATATCATGAGAAATAGCTGCAAAAAAAATAGAAGAGCAGCAACCAAGATTATAGGAGAGCAGTAAGAGAATGAAAATATTTAACTTGCTCCCCCTAAGCAATAGCTTGGAGATTCAGTGAAGTAATGATTGAGAGATAACTCCCAATCGAAGTCTTAGCCTTTCAAATAGCTCAAGATTTGCTAAGGGCTTAGTGAAAATATCAGCCACCTGATCTTGAGATCCAACAAACTGTAAGCAGACTTCATTAGCCAAAACCTTTTCTCGCAGAAAATGAAACTTAATAGCAATATGTTTAGTTCGAGAGTGCATGACAGGATTTTTTGATATATTTATCACACTAGTGTTATCACAAAGAATGGAAACAGGTTTAGAAACATTAGTACCCATATCTGAAAGAGTCTAACTCATCCATAGTACTTGAGTACAGCATGAAGTGGCAGCAATGTATTCTATTTCAGCAGTAGAAAGAGAAACAAATACTTGTTTCTTGATATGCCATGCCACTAAACAATCACCAAGAAAGAATGCAGCACCACTAGTGCTTTTCCTATCACCCAAACAACTAGCCCAGTCAGCATCAGTATAAGCAATCAAAGAGAAATCATTGCTTCTAGGATACCAAAGACCATAATCAAGAGTGCCCTGAATGTATCTAAAGATCTGTTTAACAGCAGTAACATGAGATTCTTTAGGTGATGCCTGAAAACATGCAACAATGCAAACTGCCTGCATAATGTCAGGTCTAGAGGCAGTTAAATATAAGAGACTTTCGATCATGGATCTGTATTTTGTTTGATTTGAATCAGGAGAATCATCAATTTTAGTAAGTTTGCATCCAGTAGCCATGGGTGTGCTAAAAAGATGACATTCATCCATTTTAAATTTCATAAGCATCTCTCTAGCATATTTGGATTGAGAAAGAAATATTCCAGTCTCACATTAAGAGATCTGAAGACCCAGAAAGAAATTTAATTCTCCTAACATTGACATTTCAAACTCATATTCCATTAACTGAGAGAACTTTTTACTCATAGTGACATTATTGCAGCCAAAGATAGTATCATCAATGTAAATTTCAACAACTAAAATATCAGAACCTTCAATTTTAACATAAAGATTACTATCTACACCTCCTCTAACAAAGCCATTAGAAATTAAATGACTGTCCAGCCTAGACTACCAAGCTCTAAGTGCTTGTTTTAAGCCATCGAGAGCCTTTTTCAACCTGTAAACATGGTTAGGACTATCTTTGCATATAAATCCTTCAGGCTGTTCAACATAGACCTCTTCATCTAAATAGCCATTCAAAAAAGCAATTTTGACATCCATTTGATAAATAGTAAAGTTTTTGTAAACAGAACAAGCCAAGAATATTCTGATAGATTCTAATGTAGCAACAGGTGCAAAGGTTTCACCAAAATCAATACCTTCTTGTTGAGCATAGCCTTTGTAGACAAATCTTGCTTTGTTGCGAATAACATTACCATTTTCATTAACCTTATTTCTATATATCCATTTGCCTCCAATGACATTCTTGTCATCTAGTCTTGGGACTAACTCCCAAGTCTGATTTTTCTCAATCTGATCAATTTCTTCCTGCATAGCATTAAGCCAACATGAGTTTGTGAGAGCTTCATTAAAAAATTTAGGCTCAAACTGAGTAACTAGACAGAAAGCAATTTGTACCTTTTCATCAGATTCTGCAGCCTTTCTTCTAGTTTGAACTCCTGCATTTTTATCCCCAATAATCTAATCTTTGGGGTGGTATATAGCTAGAGTTTTCAAAGGAGCATTTGATGCAGCCTTTTCAGGACTTGTATTTTCATTTTTAGGGCTTGCTAATTTAGCAATAGACTTTGTTGTTCCAGCTCCTTCAGAAATTATTTCAAATTCAAGTTCTTCTTCCTCGTTATTTTGCAAAGATTCAGCATTCAAATGTGGTCTTTCATCAAATTTTGCATTAACAACTTCAACAATCTTATTAAGCCTTTTGTTGAGACATTTATAAGCTTTGATGTGAGTTGAGTATCCCAAAAAGATACCCTCATCACTTTTGGATTGAAAACTTCCAAGATTATCATCATCCTTTTTGATAAAACACTTACTTCCAAAAATTTTAAAGTATTTGATAGAAGCAGTTTTTCCAAACCACAGTTCATAAGGAGTGTGTTTAGATTTCACCCTAAGCTGCACTCTATTCAAAATGTATACAGTTGTATGAACAACTTCTTTCCAATACATATCAGACAATTTAGCTTCATCTAGCATGGTTCTAGCCATTTCTTTTACAGTTCTATTCTTACGTTCAACTACCCCATTTTGTTGAGGTGTTTTAGTTGTAGCATACTACCTTTTAATACCATGTTGTTCACAGTAATCAATAAAATCTTGAGAGGTGAATTCACCTCCTTTGTCTAATCGAAGGCATTTGAGTTTCATCAAATCTTTTCAACCATTTTACTTAAAGATTTGAACCTTTCAAAGGCTTCCCGACGAAAGCAGAAATGTGACCCAAACCATTCTAGTATAATCATCTGGCAAAAAACAAAAGTATTTTTCTACTCATTAATAGACCTTGTTCTAGTTGGTCCACACAAATCAATATGCACAAGCTGTAAAGGTTTTGAAGAAGAATGTTCTTTTTTCTTGAAGCTAATTTTAGTTTGTTTACCACTTAAGCATTCTTTGCACATATAATTTTTTGGCTTGTTAAGAATTGGTAAACCTCTAACATTCTGATTCTTACTGATTCTAACCAGATTTTCAAAGTTTATGTGTCCTAATCTTTTACGCCATAACCAGCTCTCTTCAATTTGGCCCATTAGACACATACCTTGAATATTTTCATTGTAAGATGAGTCAAGGAGATTGTACACATTTCCTTTTGACCTCCTTCCAGCTATAACAGCATTTCCAAGCTTGTTCTTAATCTCACATCCCTGTGAATTAAAAAGAACATGATAACCACTATCATAGATTTGACTAATACTTAGAAGATTGTGCTTGAGACCTTCCACATAGTACACATTATAGATAGGAGTGTCTTCATTTAGAAGAAGTGAACCTCTACCTTTAATTTGAATACCAGAGTTATCACCAAACTTAACATATCCACCTACATAATCTTCAAGTTTTATAAACTTGTCCTTATCGCCAGTCATATGGTTAGAACATCCACTGTCCAGGACCCATAAGTCCTTTTTCTTTGAATGAAAAGTAGTTTGAACCAACATAGTTTGTTCAATATTGTTGACAGTCTTAGGTTTCCAAACCTTTTTAATTTTGTGTTGTTTTGAATGCAGATCAGTTCTGCACTGTTTGACAGAATGTCCTAGAGTATTGCATTTAAAACATCTGATTTGTCTAACAAAACCATGGTGTTGTCTAAGACCAAACCTGGGTATTCCAGAATTCATAAGCCTACAAGTGCTCACCTTATGACCAAATTTGTTGCAGAAAAAACAATAACCATAGAAAAAAGAATTGACATTGTATGGAGGTCTATTACCTTTAAAAAACTTACCATGATCCTTACTAGATTCTGAGAGATTTGAACCTGAATTTTTTACTTCAGAAGAGGGGTTTTGTTTTGCTTTGTCAGTTGAGCATTCACCCTTTTCAAAACAAACACTAGTTTTATCTTTATACACCTTTTGCTTGCTGAGAATCTCATTCAGTTTTAGAGTGCTTTCATATTTTTCAATTTCCTTCCTAAGAAGGACTACTTGTTCCAAGTTTAGAATTTCATGATCTTTGCAGCTTATAGTCTCTGTAAGGTAGACTTCAACTCTTTTAGCTTCTTCTCGAGCCGAAGTTTCTCGTGAGATCAACTCTTGACTGCTTATGTTCTTGAGTAAGAACTTGTTTTTAAGTTTTCTTGACCTCTTTGAAGAGCATTTCAGCCTTACTCTCTAAGATCTACTTCCACCTCTTCTGCCTTCAAAAGGTGTTAGAATCATTCTTTGGTGCAAAGTAACCAGCCATGAACAAAGTTTTAACTTTATCACCATGAGTCTCGTGACTAATATCACCCATCTTTACTAAACAAACTTTCTTCTTTTAAATTAGTTTCGTTTAGGGTTTCTGAAAGCCTTCTTCTTAGGGTTGTATTTCAGTTTGTCTCATGCTATAGATTTGATCATCATAGGGACACTTTGTAAATAAAGTGACTCTATTTTGCCACAGCGAAAAAACATTTAAAGGGAAGTTTTCCTTATATTTTCCCTCGATCCCTTTTAAATCTTCTAACAAAATGAGATTCTTTAGAACTGCATAACCTCGATTCACCTGACATCACTTTTTCTTTCTTTTCAGAGTTAAAGTGCTTCTTTCCCCGTTGAATTGTTTTATGAATTCCCATTCTTATACAGTAGTAAGTATTCCTTGCAGGCTGTCTAAGGTAAGCTTATCAAAGTGTTTCTTTTCTTCTAGGGCTGAAATATTAGATTCAAATTTAGATGGTAAGGACCTAACAACTTTTGTGACTACATCAAATTCATTAACCTCTTGACCTAGACCTTTCATACCATTTACAACTTCATGAACTCTTAGGAAATATTCAGCCACTTTCTCATCATCCTTCATTTTCAACTCCTCAAACTGATGTTTGAGAGTAATGATTTTTGACAGTTTGACTTTCTCATTCCCTTGATATATAGTTTCAAGTTTTTCCTAGATTCCATGAGCAGATTTGCAATGCATGACTTTAATGAACACATCTTTAGTTAATCCACACAAGATGAAATGCTTAGCTCTGGCATTTGTTTCATACTTCTTTTTCTCAACAGCATCAGTGGGAATAGTGGTAGGTACATTATAATCTTCTAAAACAATGCTCCAAACATCAACATCAAAAGAAACAACAAATGCTTCCATTCTTATTCTCTAGAACACATAATTTGTTCCATCAAATAATGAAGCTTTGGTTACAGAAGCACCTTCTTGAGAATGTGCCATTAAAAACAAACTCCAAGACCAAGAACAATCCAAGGTAATTTAAAACCTATCAGAGGACCCTATGCTCTGATACCAATTGTTGGAGTTAAAATGATACACATTGGTCACTGTGACAAATGGTTTTTCTTATCGACGAGCCTTCTATCTTGTTTTAACACTGTTGTTGTAACCTAATGTTGTTGGGAAGATGCTTCATAGAATACATTAAGTTTCACCGAAAGACTTTATTCACTCGAAGTCGCTAAGATTCTTTACCAACCTTCTTCGAAAAGCCTTTCATCTCGCCTTTGATATGACTTTCCACGCCAAATGAGAGAGATATAACCTCGGGCTATGACTTTCCACGCCGCTTCCATGCCGATAGAGATTCTTTCCTGTGCCGGTCGGTGTGACAAACCAATATCGCTGAGACCGCATGCCGACAGATTTAACTTATGCCGATATAACTACTATCGTTGAGACAATGAATAGTGTTACGTCAAAAGCTGCCAGAATGTTAAATTCAATCGACATAACATTAGAAATGTCTTTCTGATAGGCAACTCAGACATTTCAAAGTGGATCGGGGAGACCCTGCCATACTCATGCCGATATGTGAAAGCCTGTGAAATGCAAAGAGAACCATCTTGACAAAGAATACCAACTTACAAGCTTTGTCAGACACAGAAATAGTATTCATAGCTTGAACCAGAATTCTTATCACCATCTTGAAATTGAAACATAACAAATAAATTTCTATAAAAGCCAAGTGACATCAAAGAAGTGCCATTGTAAATCATAAGGATTAGGGATTTTGTCATCAAGGACAAACCATAAACACAACTGGAATCCAACATTTAGTGGCATTAGAAGGATAACTTGGTGTTTGTGATTTATCTTTGATTTTTTCAATCAAATCTCTTTAATTTATTTTTCCATATTTATATTTGAAAGTTTCCTTAATTGATAGGAATAAAATTGGGAAAAAAAGTATTCACTCACTGCTAAAAAATTACCAATTAAATTATTCAGTGTATTCTATCTCAAATTTGAAATTAGACTTGGTAAGCGTATGTATGCTCAAAATACAGTAAAATTAAATCAAACTTAGCAAATCTAACCTTTGAGGTCCGCTAATATGGATGCTCACACATAGAGGATGCACTAATTAATTCTATGTATTGTTATTTTATTTATTCTACAATTAGACCTCACCACTGGAGACTAATTTTGCACACCAGAAGTCATTTTTTTTTATAACGATGATACAATTATTTATTTTTAAAGAAATCAGTTGAAAGCATTAAACAATATTTAGTACGTAGCTTATTTAATTATTACAAGTATGAAAACCAAACAATAATTTATATGATAACAATAATTTATAAGATTTTTCATTGACATCATCCAATAAACTTAATCTCAATGTTAGACTATAAAATTTATTCCTACACTCAGTTTAGCATGAGGATATCATGTGAATCTTTGAATAAACCCCAATGTGAAAACAAAAGCATATAATATTTTAATTTAGGGCAAATTTTGGTAGGTGCAAAAGGAAAAGTATAGAAAAATGATTGGCATAGCCTTTTCATCAGCTGCAGTAGATTTTGATGTTCACCATATTATAGATGGTGAGTTGGTTCGTAGATGGTGACTAGGTCACCAAATCTCATTGCCTATGGACCCGAGCAAATGTTTCTATTTCGTACAATCCATTCTCTTTGCTAGAGTGCAACAACTCGCTTTCACCATTGCCTAATTTTCAAGGCCATCATTAACAAGTGAAAGAAGGCTTTCTTTACCTTTCTATTCGATCAAATAATTTGAAAGTCAAATCAATAAAGTGGGATGCAAAGTAAAAGATGAAATGAAAATGAAAAGAAGAAAGGCATGGGCGATGAATCATAAGAACACCAACAAACACTAATAAAGAAATCTACGTCTATCGCTGACTTTTTGCATGCATCCTTTTGTAATCCACAAAATTGAATCAAGAGGCGAATGATCAACAATGAAGTTGTGCTCACTGATTCAAAGTCTTTTAAAACTATAGAACCAATGCCTTCATTAAACGGAGAACAACAAAATTGTTTTAGAATGAGAAATTTTATATATGATTTTGGTCAATTGTAATTAAGATGGTAATTTTTTTCTGAACTTTTTCTTCCCAGTCATCTCCAATTTACAGTTCTAAAATTAGGGACAAAGAGAAAAAACTTTCAATTCCTGACGATATCACTGTAAATAGAAAAATACAATAAAATAAAATAGAAAAATACATTTAGTGATGCATTTCTCTGCAACTTACAAATCCATCATTTTGGCTCCAAATTTTATTGCTCAAAACAATCCCATGACCACAAAAGATAGTGCAATAAGGAATCAACAAATGCAATATTATTCAACTAAATATCAAAATCTGTTACAATGATCTCTTATATAAAGAGTTTTAGAGATCACAACAATAAAGGAAAACTCATGCGAATAGGCTGCATGAATAAAGAAAGCTAAACAAAGCAAAGCTAAATAATGGAAAGATAAAAGCATTGAACTAGTGTTAAAGCAAAAGATGTATCTATAAATCAATTTTCTATAGTATAATTATAAAATAAAATTATAATTTAAAAAATGCATTTAAAAAAAAATCATAAAATAACTTTACATATAGGGAAGTTTTTGATTTAAATCTTTTTAATATGTTTGCAAGAGAAATCACCACATAATATCTTGAAAACTTAAATTTTATTCTAAAATTAAATTAAATTATAATTTCTAAAATTTATAAAAAAATATGTGGGTGGCAGGGAGGGCGTCCCTCCAAGGTGGCGAAGGGAGGTGGCATTGGATGCCATGGTGGTCGTGTGTCATTGTTTGAGGGGTTGCAGTGGCGGCATATTTGGAAGGTGTGTTGGGGTCTTGTCGATGGTTGTTGGTAGGTTATTAAGGACACATATGGCACTTGTTTTCATGAGTGCTTTTGGTGTGAAATTAATGGGGAAGGATTTTATTCTTATTGCAAGGACGTCTCAGGAGATAGTCTAGGTACCATTTGTGTTCGATGGCGGCGGTATGGTGGGTAAAGTTTGCTTATTTATTGATGGCCAAAGGCTTTTTTGGCATGCATTCTTTGTTTCATGTGGGTGTGGTTTCTGTGGGAGTTTTTTTCTCCAAAGTTGATTGTTATTTATGTAGAAGGGTTAATGGTGAAGAACTCGAAGTTTGTGGTTAAGGTTTCATTCATGGGCTTAGCTCGATTTGGAGCAGACAAGCCAATTTCTTTGAAGTCGTCGGCGAGACAAGCGGCGTTTAGGGTAATTATGGACCAACGTTTAAAAAGAATTTTGTCAAACAATGATCTGTTGGTGGTAGCGGTTGCGAAGATGGTTCTGGGCACGGGCCATTTGGAAAATGGGGATTATGGACGTGATAACTTGCATGTCTCTTCACATTTCTTGGCTTCCACTCTGGATTTGAGGACTCTGAAGGTTGTTGCAAAGAATTTGTTGGTGAAAATGTTCTGAGAAGACTTGGTCGAAGGCATGGATGAAGCCCTACGTGTGGTAATTGAAGG
>VDFB02345759.1:0-19568 GCA_007258455.2 Sequoia sempervirens | reverse complement strand
ACATAGAAGGGATTAAACAGAATCCTGAAACTTCCCCCAATGACTTTAGTGCCCTTACTCAACAGATAAAAGAATTACAAGGGAAAATAAAAGAGATGCAAGGGGGCACAACAAAGAAGTATGTTTTGGAAGACATATCTCCTTATCCATTCGATAGGAGTCTTCAAATGATTCCCTTTCCAAAACATTGTGAAATTCCTAAATATGATCTAGGTACAATGGAAAAACTGATCCCATTGACCATGTGAGGGATTTCTGAAATATGAGTCTAGAATTCGCCTATGACGATACCTACTTAATGTGATTATTTCCATGAAGTCTAGGTGTACAATCCATGGAGTGGCTTTCAAAGATCACTCCACCCATCAAAACTTTTGAGGAGTTAATAAATCAGTTTATATCACAATTCTCCTACAACATACAACACCAGATAACAATGCTTGATCTTTGTAAAGTGAAACAAAAAGTAGGAGAACCCTTCACTACATTCTTGCAAAGATGGAGAAGGTTATTCGCGCGATATTCCCGTCCTATTCCTGAAAAGGAAAAGATGGATATCTTCATCAATAGCCTAGATCAAGAATTAAGCTATAGGCTTAACCTTCATTGTCCTCATAACTTTGAAAAGTTGATTGAAAATGCAATCACCATTGAAGGGGCCTTGGTTAAACAAGGGGTGATAAAACTTGATAATCCAAGTACATTCAACCAAAACAACAACGATAAAACAAGGTTTTGGAACAAAAACAAAAATATTGTCAATGATGGTATAGTAGATGCAAATAATCTACGAACAAGACCATCTATCTTTAATCTATCAAGTGCTCCACGAGCCAATCAACAAGCAAATACCAACCAACAAGGAAACAATAATCAACAAGGGCAAACCTCCAAGCAAGAAAGCATGACCAATCAAAACACCAAGAATAATCGTGGTAATTTCAATAACAATCTTGGCAATACTCAAACATCAAATCCGTCCAGACCTTCATTCTTCTCAAATCGACAAAATTTTACCACTTTGGGTCAATCTCTTGAGTCTGCTCTCAAGGAGCTTCTTGATAATAAGGTTATCACCTTACCACCACAAAGAGATTATGAGCCTCGAGTCAAACCACCATCATGGAATGACTCGTATTATTGCAATTATCATCAATGTAAGGGTCATAGAATGAATAATTGTCAAGCTTTGTGAAATCTAGTACAAGATTTAATTGACAATGGCACCATTACAATTGAAGGACACCATACCTATGACGATCATCAAGCATTCAAAGATCATTTACCAAATTATCAAAAGGGAGAAACATCAGATGCAAAAGCCAAAAGCATAAATAATGTTGAAGACAATATAATCCGTCACATCTATGTTGATGATCAACGGGTTAATGTTATCAAAATCAAGGGAAAACAAGAATATCAACATGTTAATGTGACTACGAGAGGACAAGCAAAGGCTGTTCTAAAAGGAAGTTCATCTAAAGCAACTATTCCTTCTCCAAGTCAATATAATCTGGTTGATCAATTGAGAAAAAACATCACCAAATCTCATCCTTGAACTTCAAAATATCCTCATACACAAGAATATTTTAGAAGAAGCTCTTGTAAATACAACTGTTGATACTGATTTAGATGCAAACAAATTTCAAGCCATGGTGGGACATTTATCTTCCCCCACTTGTCTTTCATTTTTCGACAAAGATGATGCCTCTATGACACATTCCATACACCATCGCTTCATTTTGAAGTCATGATCCATAAAGACTCGAATTAGGATTTTTGCCTTTAATAGATGGAGGGAGCCAGCTAAACATTTATACTTTAAAGCTAATAAATGCCTTGGAAATATCAGAAAATTCTATTGATCCACAAAGGAAAATAACTATCAAGGCATATGATGATGAAGAAAGAGCTTCTAAAGGATTAATATTGTTACTTATCAGAGTGGGACTTGTTGTGAAGAACACATTTTGTCAGGTTCTAGATCGGGATCTTTCCTATAACATACTTTTGGGTCGTCCATGGATTCACGATATGCAAGCAATACCATCAACGTATCATCAATGCATCAAATTTCCATATGATGGACAAGAAATAACTATACAAGCTGATTACAATAGTACCCAAACTTGTTCAAATCTTCGAGCAACTCAAGATGCTTTTGTGCCACATAATAGGGAGGCTCTTGCTCTTTCTTCTTCCAATCTACAAGGACAATTGCAAGAATTGACAAAGAATCTTGACACTAAGCTAAATTTTAAAGACAAAGGGGTAGGTGAATATTCACTATCTCTTTCTACCTTACCTCCTTCTCCAAGGTCGCATGGGCAGCCAACCTTATCAAATCAAAAGATTGCAACAACCTCTACATCCCAAGCTTTTGTGCCAATCACAAAGTTTGTGGAAAATTCATTAGAATAACACCACTTGAAGGAAAGAAGCTGAAGATAGGGACATCCTAAAATTGGCTATACAAAGATGAAGATGAATCTCTCTTGCACATTAAGTTACCTACAGAACAATATGGTAAGGGGTACGCTATCATGCAGAAAATGGGCTATGAAGGAAATGGTCCTATAGGAAAGAGAAGAGAAGGAATTGTAGAACCAATTCAACCTATTTCAATACATCCAAGTGATAAAACAGGACTTGGATATGGTAAAGATAAAGAAGAATCTACTTCACAGCAAGCACAATCAACTCATGAAGGATCAGTGGATAAAACCAGTCAGGTTTTCCAATTCAGAGTAGTTTAGATCACGATTCTAATGAATATGAATGGGACACCATTTATTATGATGAATTTGGAGAGATGAAACAAGTTGATACCATACACAAATGTAACCCATTCCTCATACAAGGGAGAAGGTTCAAGACCTCACTTGATTATGTTTTACAAAGCGTCATGATTCAGAGTGAGACGGGATCAATTCTTGAGACAATCAGGAGAATACCATGTAGACCTTGTCTACCATGGGGATGATAGCACATCATGACTTTTATAATTCAGACCTAGCAACCTAATGATCCCATGCCTTTGGTTTATCAATTATTGATTATGTGATGCATATATCCACATCATTCATGATGATGAGGACATTATAAATTTCCTTTGTTCCTCTAATGAGGAAAATAATTATTTCATCCAAGAATTTCATACTCACGATTTTGATAGGGAGGGTGTCAAGTCTCTTAGCTGCAAAATAAATGAAATAAAAGATGGATCTATCGGTGAAAATCGAAAAATGGCAGTGATAGATCACAACAAGAGAAAAATAAAGAGCAAATTCAACAGTGAAAACCTTTTTGAGGCACTGAAGGATGAGAAACTTGACACTCTTCCCAAACATTATCATGAAATATCTTCTGGCTGATTGAACCAGCAGAATCAATCAATATAAGTCTGTGAGCAACCAAAAATCTTGCAGCAGCATCGTGCAGTTGAAGAAGTCTGAAATTCATGGAACTAGCAGGAGAATCAAATCAACTTTGCTTGGTCATATGTTGATATGCCAGAACTAGATCTAATTGATAATGCATCATTTATCATCTATCAAAGGCGGGGCAAAACCTGTGAAGAAAAAACTTAGAAAAATGCATCCACATGTTGCATTATTGGTCAAAGAGGAATTAAAAAAGCTTTTAGATGTTGGATTCATTCAGACTATTGACTATGCAGAATGGATTTCCAATATTGTACCTGTTTCAAAGCCAGATGGAAGGATTAGAGTTTGTACAGATTTCAAAGATTTAAACAAAGCTTGTCCCAAAGATGACTTCCCTTTGCCAAACATAGATATGATTGTTGATTTAACTATTGGTCATGCAGTGTATTCATTAATGGATGGATTTTTGAGTCCACAACGGATAAAATTGCACGGAAGGATCAAGATAAAATAGTGTTTACATGCCCTTGGGGTACCCTATTCTTTGGAATATAATGCCATTGGGTTAAAACGCTTGAACCACTTATCAAAAGAACAATGACAACAATTTTTCATGATCTGATGCACACATTCTTGGAAGATATGTTGATGATTTACTTAAAATCATACCACGAGGAAGGACATCTAGGAAATCTTATCAAAAATCTTGCGAATGGAGAAGTTCAATGTTCAACTCAATCCAAAGAAATGTGTCTTCGGCGTTAAATCTGGAAAACTCCTAGGATACATTGTTTCAGAAAAGGGCATAGAGGTTGATCCAGGAAAAGTACAAGCTATAATGGACATACTGCTTTTTCCTGAAAATATCGGTCCCTTTAAACCGATCATTGCAAGGACAACTACAATCCATCAGGCGGTTTATAGCTCAACTGGCAGACAAAAGCTTACCATTTACACATTTATTGCATAAAAATGTCCCATTCAAATGGGAAGACAAATGTGAAGCAGCATTCAATCAGATCAAGCAATATCTTATGCACCCACCAGTTTTAATTCCACCCATTCCAGGAAAGCCACTCATACTCTATATTTCAGCAACAGAAGTATCATAGAGACATTACTAGCACAAGAGAAGATTCTCTACAGACAAAAGAAGGGCCATATACTATATATCGAACTTTAACAAGTCATGTAGGTTAAACTACTTTCATAGAAAAACATGCGGTGGTGTTGCTTCTAAAAGTTGGAAACTTTATATGTTGGCTCATACAGTTAAGCTGATAACCAAGATTGATCCACAGAAATACCTATTAAGCAGAGCTACTTTAACAGGGAGACTTGCAAAATGGGTAATGATCTTAAGTGAGTTTGACATTCACTATGTGGATTGAAAAGCTATTAAATGAGGTCATTCTCGGTCGGTTAAGTGGCTTTGCTAAAGAAAAATCAATGCACATTGAGTTTCTACGATCTCTGAATGTCTTCATCAACAATTAGGAAATCATAGACATTGTGTACTTTGATGGATCTTATACACAATATGGCTCGGGGGCAGGGATTCTCTTTGTTACACCTGAAGGACATACCATTTCACAATCATATCGGTTGATGTTTCGTTGCACAAATAACATAGCTGAATATGGGGCATTGCTCATAGGATTGAAAATAGCATTGGAATGGCAGATTACAGAACTGCAAGTTTACGGTGATTCACAACTTGTCATTAATCAAATTAATGATGATTATCAAACTAAAGATGATAAGTTGCTACCTTATAAGAACATGGTGGATGATTATAAAAAGTATTTTGTGTCAATCAAGTTTTCACAAATCTCAAGGATTGATAATAAAGTTGTGGACACAATGGCTACCATTGCTTCCTTATTATCAGGAAGATCAAACTAGAACAATTCTTGGTGGAACAATTATTTTCTCCCGCCTATGATAATCCTGAGACCCAGGTCATATGCCATATAACTGGTTTTGATTCACCTTTATATGGCAAGATTTATACCTACCTGAAAAATAACATCTTACCTCTGGATTTATCTTGAAACCAAAAAATGAATTTCATACACCAATCATCTCGCTATACTTGATCGCCGATATCCTTTATCGATGTGGTCTTGATGGTACGCTCCTTCGGTGTCTTGAACGTGACGAATCTAAACAAGCCTTACAAGAGGTCATGGTGGTATTTGTGGAACTCATTCAAGTGGTTTGACCTTAGCCAAGAAACTTGTTAGAATGGGATACTATTGGCCTACTATGGAGAAAGATTCTTTTACTTTTGTCAAGAAGTGTTCTAAATGCCATATTCATGGGAATCTTATTGATGCACCTGCACAGGAACTGCAACCTTTCACTCCGACATGGCCTTTTTCTCAGTGGGGACTAGATCTTGTTGGAAAAATACATCCTTCATCATCAAATGGGCATAAATTTATTATCACAGCTACAAAGTATTTTACAAAATGGATTGAAGCTGTTCCTCTGACAACAGTGACTGGTAAACAAATATCTTCATTTATCTTGAATTACATCATTTGTAGATATGGAATTCCTAATTCTATCATCACTGATAATGGAAGGCCTTTCAAGAATCAGGATGTTGATGAACTTTGTGAAAGATTTCATATCCAACACAGGTTCTCTACACCTTATTATCCACAAGGTAATGGTCAAGCAGAAGCTTCCAACAAAACAATCTTGAAGATCTTGAAGAAGACAGTAAATGATGCCGATCATGATTGGCATGTATAATTAAATCCAACTTTGTGGGTATACAGAACCAACATTCGCACACCAACATGAGCTACACCATATGCCTTGGTTTATGGAGCAGAAGCAATCTTACCACTAGAGGTTGAAATACCTTCGCTTAGGGTCTCACTCAAGGGATTAATAAGTGATGAGGACTATAGAGTATCCCGCCTTCAAGAGTTAGAATTGTTAGATGAAAGACGTCAATATGTAGCTGATCATTTGAAAGGTTATCAACAGATTATGTCTCGTAGTTACAATCACAGAGTTAAACCATAGACATTTCAAGTGGGTGACTTAGTTTTGAGAGAAAATCCACGTAATCAGCAAGACAGAGAAAAGAAAGGGAAATTTGAACCTAACTGGCTTGGTCCATTTGTCATCATTGCAGCATACGGTTCTGGTGCATATCAGTTATCCACGTCAGAAGGGGACTTGTTTGAAGAGCTGATCAATAGCATTCATCTGAAGAAATTCTATGTCTAAATCATAAAAAGTCCTGAAAAAATCCAAAAAAATCATAAAAAGTCTTGAAAAAATCCAAAAAAAAAAAAATCAGAAAAATCCTGAAAAAGTGCAATAAAAACAAGTGGTGAAAACCTAGCAAACAGGCGCTACTTGTGATCAAAATAGGCTCCTCCATCTATTAGTTTATGTCTTACATTTACTTTCATCCATTCATATTTATCATTTGTACATATCTTTTATATCCACATCATATGGCGGGAATCCTTATGTTTTATCATGGCTTGATGAAATTTGTACATATCCATACTCTTTAGGTTGTGTTTACACTGGGGGAAAAAGCTACAATATAGATTGAACAAAAGAGGGGCAATGAGATTTTTGAACATCATGAACAGACAAAAAATAGTTTGCCAAAACACAACAAACATTGTCGTATCAAATCAATCACAACATGCTTATTCAATGCCAAATCAAATCAAAACAACATGATCCAAACAACTATCGAAATGAGAACATTAATGATGATAACCAATTTGGATGATCTTAATCTGAATAATTTTTGAAATATTTTAGGCAAGATTTGAATGGTTGTTTGATTTTTCTATCATATCTCTGGAGCAATTTGATGATGTACTAAACTAGAAAAGCAAGGAAGGAGTATGATTTTTCTTTGTCCGTTGTTTGCAAGGAAATCATTAGTACTATGCAAATTGGTCACGATACATGCTCTACTACGTATCATGGATGACATTTTAGAATTTGCATGGGAAACAGGTTAGCTCTTGTCTGTTTATGCAAGCAATACTCAAGTCATCTCAGTTCAATTATACCTAGATGCTTGTATTAACTTGCTATATTAAAAATCATGAAAGAAATACTCAGGGTATCACTGGTGCTAACATATCCTTTGATGCTTGTATTAACTTTCAACATTTCAATGCTCTATGATGATACAAAAAGCACAAATAAGCTCTCCAAATGGCAATATTGTATGGATGTCCTGCACGGTTAGTATAGATTGCATTCATGTTAGAATCTGCATTTTGCATTCATAGATTTCTCAAATAGTTGGCAAAGTATCAAATGGTTCATATCTTTTCTCATACATGACTGAGTATATTTTGACATTCACAAAAACATCATTTCATACATTTTTCATACATATTTGCATCAGAAAATCATAAAAATAAAGCATACATCATAAACATTTATAAACATGTATAAATTGTATTGTACATCATATTCATACAATCATTCATCAATAGATTTTCACTCATCTCATAAAGCATGCATACATATACACCATAAGCATAAAATCGAGAAACCATCATAATCATAACACATCATGCATATAGCAAATAGACGCATTTATCTCATCACAAATCATCACTGCATTTAATATATCTCAAAATGAATGTCAAAATGTACAAGGATGTCAACTACACATAATATAACATCATAAAAAATGAGATCATCTCAAGGTGTATACAAATGTATCAATAGAGTATCACAACAACATCATCTACAATGCACTAGGCAGTGCTATCCTCTGATGGAGCTAGTTTGGGACCTGTACCACCTACACCTGATGGACCTGCTCCGCCTGTCCCTGATGGCCCTCTTGGAGGTAATGGCTGTGTCACACCTCTACTGGTAGTCTGAGAGCGACTATGGGTAGACCGTGACTGTGTATAACTCTCCCTTCGCTCAGGTGGAACAACATCATGATATCTGGTCCTATAAAACTCGGCCTCCCGAGTGGCTCTGGTCACCTCTCTCATCATGTCACCAGGTAGGGTGCTAGCTGCTACTCTCTGTAGACTATCCGCCAAAGCAATGGCCTGCTCACCCCGCTATCTGGCTATATCCCTCTCAGCTGTAACTGAAGCCAATTGTCCCTGAAGCTGTGTGATCAAGATCTGTGCCTATGCTAGCTGACTTTGTAAGCTTTGCACTGTACTCTGTAGAGAGGATATCTGCCCTGATACCATTGGATCTACTGAAGGTGATGGATCCGTATGTCTCATTCATGGTCCGCCTCTGCCACCTCTCCTACCACCTCTCCTGCCACCTCTATCACCACCCCTACCACCACCACCCCTACCTCCACCCTCCTCCTCATCATCTCCTCCACTCTCATCATCATCCCCTCCCTCTGAATCGTCACCCTCTGAAGCTGAATCTCTCTGTCATCGTCTCTGTGCAACAACAGGAGCAATAGGCTCATCAGGATCAAACATACGTGGTGCAGGATGCTCTAATACATACTGGCTATACTCTGGTGTCATCCCTGCATCAAGGACATCCACTCGGTAATCCCACATCACCACTCCTAAACTGGTGAACTCTGCCATTACTGCCTCATAGGAAATCTGTGGGCCCCATACTGCAAGCTCTGGCTGTCGCTGTGCATAAATAGAGGAACCCATAGGCATACCCTGAATCCGACCAAACTGTTGACATACTCATCCAGCAAGAAATCTCTCAATAATCCACAGAGTACGCCCAATCAGATATCTGGACGTACACACATAGGGCATCTCCCTCGCATCCTCTGGCCATGCCTCACAATCTAAATATGGCCGCCAACATACTGTATTTAGACCATCCAAGAGACGCTGCCAATGATCCAATTTTCCCAATCTCGGCTAAGCAATAATATCTGCATATCTCCATCTGTATGATTGCCCAGTTGGTCGCTGTCCTCGAGTCAACGGTCACATGACAGCAAAGTGCTCCCATGCCTATATCTATAATAAAGAGCAACCGACAGCAAAGCTCCAACCTCTACCATATACAATATGATGTAACTCATCATATAAGTGAGCAAGCATGCATGTCCCCCACGCATACTGTGTCCCCTGCATCACCATACTCTCTAGTACCCAACCCCACCCAACTGCGAACCCCTTCGACCTATGGTCGGGGCACAAAACACCTCCAATGAATCCTGCAAGTACAGATGGTAAAGGTGGATATGTATCTGTCATCTCGGCCCATTGAATGAAATATCCGGCAATCTGATCATCTCTGAAAATCCTCCTCAAAGAATCAGTGCCTCCAACCTCTCGCCTATCAAATACCACTATCTCTCCCACCACTAGGATCCTCAAGATGCGATATACGTCCTCAGGGGTCACTGTAATCTCTCCGGTCAGTAAATGAAATGTGTTCGTATCACTATGCCACCGCTCTGCAAGTGCTGTCAATAGAGCTCTGTTGAGGTGCACCTTAGGCATGTCAAGTAATGAAATCAATCCACATGCCTCGACCACATCTGCTCTTACTGTAATAGATGTGGAATCAATGTCCATGTGCTCGGGAATGTCTCCCGTGACTGCAAAACGCCCAATCTCTCCTGTTGTCACATCATGACAAAGCAAAATCAACATCATATCATCGCAATTTATCAATCAAATCTACATATCAATCATACTATTTGTTTTTCATCATCATGGAAAGCGAATAAGCAAAAACATGTTTGTTTTTAACAACCTTAGAAGCAAACAAATCAATCAAACTATTTGTTTTTCATCATCATGAAAAGCAGATTTATCAACATACTGTTTATTTTTAACAACTTTAGAAGCAAACTTATCAATCAACTATTTGTTTTTCATCATCATGAAAGCATATTTATCAAAATCTTGTTTGTTTTTAACAACTTTAGAAGCAAACTTATCAAACTATTTGTTTTTCATTTTCATGAAAGCAAATTTATCAACATCGTGTTTGTTTTTAACAACCTTAGAAGCAAACTTATCAACAACTGTTTGTCTTTCAACAACCTTGAAAGAAAATTTATCGGACTACTATTTGTTTGCCAACAACCTTGGGAACAAATTTATCAAAACACATCATCATGATGGGAAATCTATCCTATCAGTGAGGCTCATGCATCACAAGGTCACTTTATCAATCCTATCAGTTATCATCAATCAATCATCACAAATGCTGAATCAATCAAAAACCATCAACAAAATTTGGGGCATTTTATCACATTTTATCATAGCAGGGGCAATTAGGTCATCAATTTTCATCTCACATCTTTTTCACGTCAATTTCTTCACATCATAATTTTCGAACGATGAATCGACATCTTCAAAATCATAAAAATCAAATATTCCAAAAATCTAATTTTTTTTTTCACAAAAATCAAAATATTATCGATTCATCGTTGAGGGGGCATATACCTATCAACATTGACAGTCAACATGGGGCAAATTTCAAAATTCTTTGAAGCAATCGTAAAACATCATCAAGAGGGGCAAAATATATACCTAAAAATGGTCACATCACATTGTCGGTAATTAATTAAATATTTTTAATATTTAATTAAAATCTTTAATTTCATCTGTATAAATAAATTTAAATAATTTATTTATATTTGTTCATTTTCATTTCGATTAAATAAATAAGTTTATTTAATCACTTTTCTTATTAGTTTCTTAATTAATTAAATAAACATTATGATTTATTTATATTAATTATCAATAATCTTGGCTTGAATATTTTATTCAAATAAAGATTAAATGTTTCTCTTTCTAAATTAAATTCTTCTAATATCCATTCACAATTAAATATCTCAAAATATTTAATTAAATTCTTCTAAATTCCATTCATAATTAAATATCTCAAAATATTTAATTAATTCTTCTAAAGTCACATCATAATTAAATATTCCAAAATATTCAATAAATCTTCCATAGTGCTAAAATAAAAAATAAAACTCAATAAATGAAATTAAATAAATTTATTTATTTAATTAATTTGGGAATTATCTTCAACAGCCGTGAAGCAAACTGCCGAAACAGAAAAATTAAATTCCTCTGTTCCTGTGCGAGCTTGTTCCCGTGGGTTGAAGACAGGCATCCATTCGTCTCTCCAACCTCCCAACCTCTTCCATCTTCTTTTCAACCTCTCCATCTCTCACCATTCAAATCTACCAGACAACCTTACAGCCATTGATCCTTGCCAGCCAGGATTGTGCCTGCAAAAAGCTATAAATAAGATTGTCGGGTCTTTGAAATGAGATAGAAGCTTTCAACAAAGAAACTATAGTCAAATAGCTCTCAAGCATCCATAGAATAGTCTTTAGCATCCATATTTTTTAAATATCATAGCATAAAATCATGGCATATTCACTTCAATTCATAGCATCTTCCATTGACAACCCCTGTGCATAATCCATAGCCCCTGTGCATATCCGTCAGCATTCTCACCTTCACCAGCATATAGGATAGAGAAACTTTGCATACTCATTCTGCAGACTGCCATTTGGAGAAGCCAAAGCTTACATAATCTGAGAGCAGCAACTTCGAACAAATCTTTGGAGATAGAGAAAGATGGAACGCTTCTGAAGAATTCCTGTTTTTATTTATTTTCATTTTCAATTTCTTCAGTTTAAAGTTCTGTTAATTGTGTTTTGTTTTCAATTTGATTGCATAAATCTAACATACACGCATAGTTTTGTCTCATTACCTTCCAAACTTGTAAGTCTTACATGGTGGAAAGAAGGTTAGGAACTAAAATAAAGGACATGGATGCCTCAAATGATCCCTTTTCTAGTCCACATCATGACACCAACTTTGGATCCAATTCAAGTCTATCTACACCACAAAGAGACCCAATCGACACATTTGACAATCTAAATTTAGAAGAATTCAACAAGAAATCAACTCCCAAAGAGATTGAAAGAGCTTACCAAGATCCAAGGATTCTACATCTTATTGATGAGCTCATTAATGTCAATCCTAATAAATAATTTTATGCACTAGCCAAAAAGGGTGCTAAACTCCCTCGAGGCTTTGATTTCTCAACCATTGTAGAAGGAGCTACTCAAAACCCATTTTCCTTGGGGATGCCATCTTCACAACAAATACCTACCACATTACCACTCGGGACAACAACACACATGGCTACCACTACCACACATATCCCTAATATATCCACACTTGCAAACAAGAGAACACATACCACAACACAAGGACAAAATTTCACATTTGGTAACTCATCAAATTCCATGGGTAATACCTTTACAAATCCTTTTTTTCAAAACCCAAACCAAGGTATTATATCACAAGGTCCCACACCTATATTCCAAAACATGATCCAAGGTCCTACATCTCAATGTCCCACACTCGCACTTCAAAACATGAACCAAGGTCCCACATTTCAATTTCAAAACACTACCCTGTCAAATCAAAATCAACCAAACAAATCTAGAAGAATTCATATTTTCCCATGAAGAACTCAAAATAAAAATTCCAACCAAGGACCTACATTTTCAAACAACAATCAAGGACCTCTCTCATCATTCCAAAATACCAATTGAGGACCTACATTCTCAAGCAATAATCAAGGACTTACACCATCACTCCAAAACACAAATCAAGGTCCTACACTCCATACCAACCAAGGTCCATTATTTTAAATCCAAGGAACAAATCAAGGACCCACACCACAATTGAAAAATGCCATACCAAATACCAACATGAATTTTGGGACTAATATCATTCCAATTTCACTCCAAACCCAACCAATACCAACACAATGTTTACACATCAACAAGGTAATGAAGATCCTATGTCGCAAAATGCCAATCCAAGTTCGAATCCAACATATGATCTCAACACCAACACCATAATGCAAAATCAAACCAACACAACACCATCTCTTGTGAACACCTTAAAGCAATAAATACAAGCCATACAACAACAAATGACAGACATGTAATTGGGGACTAGCAAGAAAACTTATTCCATGGAGGAATTGTGCCCCTAGCCATTCAATAGAAATCTATACATGCCACCCTTTCCCCTTCACTTCACAACACCGATTTTACCCAAATATAAAGGGAAAGGGGATCCATTGGAACACATACGAGAATTTAATATGGCATGTATGGAAATCGCATATGATCTACCTATTTGATGAGATTGTTTCCACAAAGTCTCACGAGGCTAGCCCTAGATTGGTTCACACATCTTCCTCTAGGGATTAAAACATGGGGTGACTTGGCCGACAAATTCATTAATAACTTTTCCTTTAACATTGAAAGTGATATGACCCTCACAAAGTTATGCACTACCAAACAAGAAGAAAAGGAATCACTTACCACATTTTACCAAAGATGGTGAGGTATGGACAACAAGTGTCCTTGTCACATCCCAGAAAAATAATTAGTCCCCATGTTTCTAGAAAACCTTCACCTAGAATTGATGAGTGGTCTTCAAATCCAATATTATACAACTTTTGAGGAAATCATGGAGAAATTTGTCATTATTGAAAAGGCTCTTATCATAAAAGGACTAATTAAAGTACACAAAGAAACCCCTAAGATGAACAATGACAAAGGAAAATTTTGGTCTCAAAACAAGAATGTCACTAATGATGGGGTCGTCGATGCTAAAGTGATAAACGAAGGTCCTACCATTAATCTTAAAGGTCCATCCACTTCAAATACACCCAGTGCATCAAATACTTAAACACAAGGTCTAGATCAAACATTGAATGCAGTCCAAAACAACCAACAACACAAACGTCCTCCCTACACCAAGAGAACATACACCGCATTGGGTGAACCCATTGAATCATTCCTAAAGACACTCTTGCAATCCAATGTCATCCAACTACTAGACATCAAAAATTATGAACCCACATTGATCAAACCCGACTCGTGCAAGGAAGATGAATATTGTGAATATCACTGTGGAAAAGGACATAAGACATCTAGATGCTGGACACTCAAAAATGTCATTCAAGACCTCATTGAACAGGGAATCATTTCAATAGAAAATTCACAAGGCATTACAAATGTTGATCATACCATATTTAAAAACTTCCTTAGAAGATCATGACAAAGGAAAAGCCTCCATTTCAAGGAATAACAATAATGCAAATTATACTTGTGTCATGCATGATTACAACACCATTATCCATAGCATATGAGCTTTTGATGATCATGTTGCCGTCATTATCATAAATAAGAAAAGTTTAGAGTGTATTGTCACCACTTGCAGAGCCAAGGTCACTCTCCCAGGACCTCTCTCCAATTCACAACCAAGAAGCCAGTATAATCTCCTAGACTAGCTAGGCAAGACTCCTACATAGATTTCTATTCTAGAGCTTCTTTGAATATTCCCTCAACACAAAACTATCCTTGACAAAGCCTTGTAGGAATCATTTGTACCTGCTAATCTAGATGTCAATGAATTTCAGGCCATGTTTGGATGCCTAGCTATGTCGCATCATGTCACCTTCTCTGAACAAGACTTTTCCATACAAAAGTCCAATCATAATGATCCCCTACACCTAGAAGTCTACATAAATAAACATAAGATCAGACGAGTCCTGGTAGACAGTTTAGAGGGTCTGAACATTTGTTCCCTAAAATTGGTAAAAGTGTTGGGATACTATGAGAATTGCATAGATCAAACCAAGAAAATTGTCATCAAAGCCTATGATGATGTTGAACGTTTGTTGAAAGGAGTGATTTTGCTTCCTATAAAAGTTGGTCCAATTATGCAAAATACATTTTTTCATGTCTTGGATATGGATTTACACTACAACCTTATCCTTGGCTGCCCATGGATTCATTCCATGAAGGCTATACCATCCACATACCACCAATGCCTCAGGTTTCCACATAATGGCACCGAAATTATTATTCCTGGCGATCCTGATCCCTTTCAATATTGCACAAACCTAAAAGGAACTATTGAGCGTCAAGTGCCCATGAATCAAGAGGCCTCATCTTCCACTTCATCCCACTACATTGATCCATCTGACCTCATCAAATCATCCGCTCCATTCACCCCACCATCCAAACCCAAATTCTAGTTTAAAGACCAAGGATGCAGAGAATACAACATGAAGAGTCTCTTTTGCATTGGAAAGCTACCTAAATCACCAAAGTCTTATGGCAAGCTGCATCTTGTATAGAATAAGGTTATCATCCATAACCACCTACCACCTTCACTAAACAGGGAGAGTTAGCCAAGGAATATTTGGATGACCACATTTATACATGGCTATATAAAGAAGAGGAGGACATAGAACCTAAGCAATTACCAACTGAATAATATCCAAAAAGGTTCCCATTGATGAAGCAACAAGGATATGATGGAAATAGCGGCCTTGGTCTAAACAAACAAGGAATGTTGGAACCCTTACAACCTCCTAAATTATTGAAGTATCAAGGGTTAGGGTTTGTACCAGTAAAAGTGACTATTCGGGGTATCAGGTTACCTTCGAGTGAGACTGTTAACACTTCAAATGAAATCAAGACATCAGAGGACTATTATACTGAATCTAATTCTAATGAATGGGAATGGGATTTGGAATCCAATATATCCATCAATAATTATAACCTTGAGGAAACAAATAAAGAACCTAGTGAGCCTACTTTTGAAGAGAGATTCAGCCAAATGTTTAAAGTTGGTCACCCATCAAGTCCCCACCAAAAGGCCCCCTTAAAAAGGGAAGCTTGGATCAAACACTTTTGGGAACTCAAAGCTCGCATTGAAACCTCTTGGGAACCTGGTGACTCTACCTATGTCTTCACCTTATCTGCCTACACTATGACCCTTAACAATACCGATGATGGCTTGCCTCTCATTTACCCACAGTTAATAGATTGGGATCAACAAGAACCACCGAGTTTAGACACATTCGAGAACAACAAAGCAATTGTTGAGTTCACGGGACTTCATGAAGGAATATCGAGTGGGGATCATAAGGTTGGTTTTGTCATAGAACTCAATAGAGCAACATACTTTGGTGATGTTGTCCTTTCCTCTAGTCACAAAAGTGAAAATGATAAAAGTCAAAATAAAAATAATAGGTCTTCAAGTGAAAATTGAAAGGCGCCTGTTGATCATGAAAAAGTAAAAATAAAGGATGTATTCAAAGGTGAAAACCTCTCTGAGGCACCTAAGATGGAGGATTGGATAGTCTCCCTATAGACCAAGAGAGATCTCCATTTCTCATAGAAGAGACAAAAGAAGTGAACATTGGGACACAAGACAACTCTAGAATCATACAACTTGCAACATCTTTGACCACTGAGGAAAAACCCAAGTTTACAAGATTCTTTTCACAAAGACAAGTTAATTTTGCATGGTCATATCCTGATATGCTTGGGTTGGACCCCGAGCTTGTTTTACATCACTTGCCATTGATACCAAATTCCAAACCATATAAATAAAAGCTAAGAAAAATGCACCCGCAGATTGCACTCCTAGTCAAAGTCAAACTAAAGAAGCTCTTGGATGTTGGATTCATATGCTCTATTGATTATGAAAATTGGGTATCTAATCTTGTTCCTGTCACAAAATTGAATGGTCAAATCAAAGTATGCACAAATTTTAGGGATCTTAACAAGGCTTGTCCTAAAGATGATTTCCCCTTACCAAATATTGACATCATAGTGGACCTTATTGTTGGATATGAAATGCGATCACTTATGGATAGATTCTCGGGTTATAATCAAATAAGGATTACTCATGAATATCAACCAAGGATAGCCTTCACATGCGCTTGGGGAACTTTCTATTGGAACGTTATGCCATCTGGACTTAAGAATGTTGGAGCTACATATCAAAGAGCCATGACTACCATTTTTCATGCTTATATGCATGTACTAATGGAAGATTATGTTGATATTATCTCAAAATATCTAGAAAGAAGTGGTCACCTAGCAGTCTTGGATAAGATTTTCACAAGGCTTGAAAAGTACAAACTTAGATTAAATCCAAAGAAATGTGTTTTCGAGGTCCAATAAGGAAAACTTTTAGGATATGTTGTCTCCCGTAGAGGAATAGAGGTTGATCCCGCAAAAGTAAAAGATATCTTGGACATGCCACCTCCAACCAACATCAGTTAGTGAAGGAATTTAGCAATCAATTCGTAGGTTCATCACCCAACTAGTAGATAAGATTCACCCATTTCAGCACCTGTTACAAAAAGGAATTCCCCTTAATTGGACATAAAAATGTCAAGAAGCATTTGATAAAATCAAGCATTATCTATTGACTCCACCAGTTCTTATGCCTCTGGTTGATGGAAGACATTTGATATTGTACATGAAAACAACTACATCAACACTGGGGGCATTGTTGGCACAAAATGATAATGATGGCAAAGAATAATCAATTTACTACATCAGTTGCACTATGGTTGGATATGAGTTAAACTATAACCATATTGAATGAGAATTCTTAACAGCTATATTTGCAACTCAAAAATTGATACATTACATGCTAAACCATAAGACAAACTTGATAGCCAAAATTGATCCTTTGAAATATCTTCTCAGTAAAGCATCTCTAATCGGACAGTTAGCTAAGTGGGTTATGATCTTAAGTGAATATGACATTGAATATTTTGATCAAAAAGCAATAAAAGGATAAGTGATAGCTAACCAACTCGTAGATGCACCAGTAAAGGTAGATCATCCTCTAATATTAGACTTTCTAGATGAATCAATCTTTGCCATAGAAACACTGACAACAAGGAAATTGTATTTCGATGGATCTTACACAAGTCATGGTTCAGGAGCTAGCATTTTATTTATCACACCTCAAGGGGATTCCATTCCTAAGTCATTTCGCATAGCATTTCTATGCACCAATAACATAGCTGAGTATGAAGCATTACTAGCAAGACTCTGAATGGCAACTAAATGAAAAATCAAGAATCTTCAAGTTTATGGTGATTCCTAGTAGTGATCAAGCAAGTCAATGATGATTATGCTATTGAAGATGAAAAGTTAATGTTCTACAAGCACATGGTTGATAGTTTTAGACTATACTTTGAAGCTATTACCTTTGAGTAGATATCGAGAATCTAGAACAAGGAAGTAGATGCAATGGCAACAATTGGATTTCTCTTGGACATTCCTAAGAATGCATCACAATATGAGTTCTTGGTAGAACTGTTGGTCCTTGTGTTCGATGTCCTTGAAATTGAACTTGTGTGAAAACTTGTTGGTCTCGAGTGGCCTTGGTACAAAGACATTTAAAAATACTTTCACAACCAAATTATCACTCATGACTTGTCCTCCAACCAACACAAAACCTTCATCCAACAAGCCTCTAAGTATGCCATCATCGGAGATACCCTTTACCATCGCAGTCTAGATAACACCCTCCTTTGATTGTCTCGACTCAAATGAAGCACAAACAATCTTACAAGAGGTTCATCATGGTATATGCAGAGCTCACTCTACTACTCCTACCTTAGCTAAAAAGCTTATGAGGACAAGATATTATTAGCCTACAATGGAACATGATGCCTATCACTTTGTAAAGAGACATGTCACTAGTGTTAAATTCATGGAGATATAATACATGCACCAACTCAGGAATTGTAGTCGCTCACATCGCCATGGCCATTCTCTCAATGGGGACTCGACCTTGTAGGAAAGATCCATCCCACTTCTACAAATGGGCATAAGATTATCCTTGTTGCTACAAAATACTTTACCAAATGGATCAAAGTCATCCTAATGACCTACATTACTGGTAAGTAGATGTCCAAATTCATTTTGAATTACATTAAATGCCGCTATGGTATCCCACGGTCCATCGTTACAAACAATGGCCACCCTTTCAAGAATCAGGATGTTTGTGAACTTTGTGAGGAGTTCCATATCTAACACCATTTTGCCACCCCATATTACCCACAAGGTAATGGTCAAGTTGAGGCATCTAATAAGACTATCCTTAAAATTTTAAAAAAGACTATCAATGATGTTGGCCATGATTGGCATCTCTAGCTCAATATTGCTTTATGGGCCTACCGTACTAGTGTTCACACCCGTACGGGAGCAACCCCATATTCCCTTGTCTTTGGATCTGAAGCAATACTTCCTATTGAGGTTGAGTTACCATCCCTAAGAGTATCCCATCAAAAATTCAAAAAATAAAATAAAAAACAAAAAAATGAAAA
>VDFB02345758.1:0-10854 GCA_007258455.2 Sequoia sempervirens | reverse complement strand
CAAAAAGGGGGGGCCCTTAGACACTATGCTATTTTTTTGGATAAAAATAGGACCTATTTCCCCCCTCCCCCTTTTTGAGACCCTTAATCTTCATTCATTTCAAAAAAAATTAGTAGCTTAGAAACTAGACTCGAAGCACTTGAACTCTTGTTCTTGCTACATCTTTAAATTTTGAGCATAACTATCTTCATTTTCTCATGCAAATTAGATTTTAATGATTTCTAAAAAGTGGCATCTTTAGAGCCAAAATTGTGTCATAGATCCATGAATACTCAATAAATTATCAAAGATTAATCTTAATCCCAATACTCTAGCAAATGGTATAGAGTCCTTAAATAAACTTGAGCTATTTCACAAGACTCTTATAAGTGCAAAAGATTCATGGGAAGAAGGAAAATCACCGTGGAAGGTCATCCTGAAGGGTCTCAGAGGTTCTTCTTTAGGTTAATTCAATTTTGTGTTCATATCTTTTTGGATACATTTTGATATATATAGATATTTTAGACCCCCCCCCATCCTTTTTCATTGATGTCAAAGGGGGAGAGATAGAGAGATGCAAAGATATAGAGACAAAGAAAAAAAAAATTGTGAAGAACATTTTTGATAGGGGGAGTATTCAGTGTATTTACTATATTCAGTTGCAGTTGGAAAATGTTTTTGTCATGCATGTTGCCATCAATGGCAAAGGGGGAGATTGTTGGCCCTTGCAACATGAGCATGAAGTATGGATGGTTTGTGTTGGTTGTTTCTATGTTTTCATTGATGTCAACATGATGATATCTACTTGATGATAACTCTATGAGAAGTCTACTTGGTTTACTGTAAGTAGTTCTCTGTCGGTTATGCCCTTTTGTGATGGATAGGTGTGTTTATATCTAAGTCTAAGAATCACCAGAAGATCTAATATGACTCTAATCTCTTAGCCATATTATCTAACTCATTCAAATAGCTATATCCTGGATCTTGAAACATTTTTGGTTGTGAGAAGAAATTTATCTCTCACAGAGTGTAAGTTTGTATCCTATTTTTGTTCCTTGCTTGGCGTAATGTGTGGGAGACTCTAAATTCTATTAAGATGAATATTCTTATGTTGGTGGTATGAAGGGAAATTAATGTGTTCTCGGATCTGGAAGGTTTTTTCTTTGAGGATTATTTGTTGGTTTGGAGAATTGTGTTCTAGTCTTGGCCAACTTAGTGTATGCAATACATTATGGACACTAGTTGTGTTTTATGGATGTCAGCCAACCTAGTACAATGCATTACATGGATAAAATATTTTATGGTGTCAAAAAAGAGAGTTTTGATCATTTTTTTTCATCTAATTAGGCTGACCTAATTGATGATTAAGATATACTTGTATATATATAAGATGTTTTGAGGAATGGGATGAGAGTGTGAAGGAGAATAAAGTCTGGAGAAGAAAAGTTTGTGGAAGAAAGGTCTGAGCCTAAATGCTTTATCCATTATGGATCAGTACACATTTGTTGAGCGACTGTTATGTGAGGCAGTACTTCATATTCTGAGCTTCATTGGAACTGAACCCTGCACATTGAAGGTGTATCCTATCAGTTCAATCTCTTAGCAGTGAGCCACTATCTTTGTATCTTGGTGGTCAACTGTCTTTTATATTCAAGTAGTGAGCCTTTTTAAGGATAGTGATTCCTATCAATGAGCCCTATAATATTTTGTATCCGGATATAATATATTTTGAGTTAACCCTCACCGTGGTTTTTCCCTCTTTGGGTTTTCCACATAAAAATCCTAGTGTTCATGTGTATGGTTGCTTTGATTTGTTTCTACGTTCTCTCTTGTTGATTCAGTCAAAATTTTGATAATGGTAATATGGTTTTATGGAATACTGATTCACCCCCCTCTCAGTATTCTGGAAGTTCAACACTTCGAACTCTGCCTAAACACAATGTAAAGGTGTTAAAAATCAATGTCTTTGCACCAAGGGAAAAACATAAGTGTATTAGCAGTGATTTATACCACGCATACATCTAATACGATCAAGAAAAAAATAGAGGATATGGCATCAAAATTTGACACCATTACACCTTGAAACAACTTCAAAGTATAAGGCGCTGAAAATTATTTGGGAGATAATGACACCTAAAAGGTGTAATGGCGTAAAATTGCACCCCTCACAATTTCACATACATTCTTGCGTCCACTTTAGTGTCCACTCCCTTAGCATCTTGTATAGGCTTATTTTAGCCCCTACATCAACCTTTTTTCCTTCTCGAGATGCTTAGCACCCCTTTTCAGCAACTACCCTTCACACGTCAACTTTGTGTCAAACCTTGTGATTTTCTCATTCTCATTGTTTTGTAGCATGATGTGTCCAGACACTATCACGTTGCGCAGACGTCTGTGTGTCATGCTAGCATCCTGCGATGTTTCAATGTTCAAAGGACCACTTCCATCCATGTTTTCCATTGGTCATCTACTTTTTTCGGTGGTAATGGCTCAGGATGCCTTGTAATCACCCAGGAAGCTTCTTTTTGCTTCTCTTTTCTCTTTATATGTCATCTTTTCAATCCTATTGCTTCTTCTAAGTTCTTCTAGCTTCACTCTAGCCTCATTCCAGCTTCTAGCTTCATTCTAACTTCTCCTTCTTGGCTTCCATCTTGAAATTATCCCCTCTTTCTTTCGCTTTCACAACTCTCTTGTTTGTTACAATGGCCTTCTACAACACTTTCAAGTTCTCTTGGCATCTCTCTTTGCAAATATCTCAAGCTCTTACAACATTCCTTGCAACATTCTTGGCTCGTGTAGTTGTCTTGCTCTCCCTCTTGCATCAGCATCTTCTTTGGTCTTTGTAGTTTTACCTCCCCTTGTCTTATGCTTTCTGAAACATCCTGGGATCACATCCCATTCATTGCATCTTACTTCATGATACAGTTCTCTCTCCCTATGGGATTGATTTTGTCACCTACATTTAATGATACAAGTTCTCCTCCTTTAACCGGGGTTTGACGACACCATATACTTTGTGAAGCAATTTAATTCCTGTGTTGGAATGGTTTTCACCATTACACACCTTAATCCATTTCACTTACTTATCTTTTCTACTTGGTCGTCTGTGAGGGGACCAAAATGGGGCTGAATGGTAAACCCTATAGCTCCCTGCACTCTGCTTTTTTGGTTCCAGACAATGCCATGACGCTTAGAGAGATAAGCACATTCACCGTCCTGACCGAGAGTCACAAATATTCCAGCAAATATTCAGGACCTACTCTTTCCGATTCTAGAACTCTATGTTGTTCCTTGAGGGTGGCTTTAGAAAATTCCACTGCAGGAGGTTCTCCTAATGAAGATAGAACTCTGTGATTTCATCAATCCCCCTCTTACATTTTGGTGGTTCCAGCATGAACCAAAAAAACTAGGAATTTACCCCAACTTCAGGAATAAGTAACTTGACTCTGATGTCGTAATTTAGAATCATTTGCACCATTTGAAAGGTCTCCAAGAGAAATAGTTCACCCCTAAATAATGCGTCTTCATGCTTATTGGAATTTTATGACCGAAGGCTAGTTTCAATTTCAAATTCCACTCAAAGCACCTCCAAAATGCAAATTACGAGAACCTAGAAAATACCAAAAAAAATCAAAAAATCTAGATTTTTGATTTTTCTTAGTTATGTTATCAGTCGACTTGTTTATTCATTATTTATCACATTTAACTTACTATTTTCAAAATGAATTTAATATCTTCTTTTATTAGCTCAGTATCTAATTTTGTTCAAAATGTTAATGATATTCCATTTCATGCATGTGATGGTGACTTGGCTTTTCCTATGTCACTTGATATCTTTGAGCCTTCTCATGAAATTCCTCTTGCTTCGAAGGATATTTTGTTGTAAGAAGATGAAATCATTGATACCTTTCTTAATGTTACTCTACCTTTTATTCATTCCAAAACACTCTCTTTCAGAGATGATGCATTTTTGAATGATGAATCTCCTCTCCATTCCAATGCACTCTCTTCTAGAGATGTTGCATTAGTGAATGGTGAATCTCATATCCATTTTGATGCATTAGCGAATGATGAATCCCCTTCTGCATTTGATCCTATTTGGATCAATTTTGAGAATATGTCTTCAAATAATTATTCCACTAGTTGTGATGAGTCAGTAAATATAATCTATGTCTCTGCTTCCCCTCAAAGGCCTAAGAGACCTTTTATTTATTTGACTCCAGCTAGTCCTTCTCCTAAAAGGATTTTTTCTATTGATAGTGTTCCATTTGATAGTGATTCTCTTGATCTTTCTAAGGCTCCCTCTTACAAAGTGGTATCCCATACTTATAATACTAGAAACAATAAACAAGATGTTGATCAACCTATGACTAAAGTACCTGGTGATTATGATCTTGTCGAGCAAATTTGTGTAACTCCGCCTAAGATCTCATTGTGGGACTTACTTTAGTCTACTCTGATTTACAAAGGTATACTTTAGGAAGCCTTACAAAAGATCCTCTTCCTCTTCTGCTATGTTGACAAATGTTAATTTACATAGCCTCATATTTTTGTGGATTTGTTGAATATTACATTCTATCCACAGGAGCTCTTGTCTCTGGAAGTACAGAAGCAAGCAGACCCTCTCATGATCATAGTTAACCTTAATAAAATTGACATTAGATGTACTCTCGTTGACATTGGTTCGGTGTTCAATGTATGTAGCATTGATCTATTGCCTAAAATTAATATTGATTCATCTTCTCTTAATGCTTCTTTTATTGTCATTCGTGTGTTTGATAATGTCGTTCGACAATCCCTAGGCACGATAGTCTTGCCTTTAAGGTTGGGACCCATTATCGTACCCACCCTTGTGTATGTCATGTTAGAAAAATTACCATATAACCTTCTTCTTGGTAGACCATGGATTCATGCTATGGGTGCAATCCCGTCTACCTTACATAAATCTATTAAGTTCATTTACAATAATCAAGTAGTCATAATCAAGGTTGCCTTCATGCTATGCACTTATCTAAGATGGTGACTATCGATCAGGTTTCAGTTCTTCCTACTCTTATCCCTTCAGTTTCTTTTGATGCATTGATGTCTACTCCAGTATTACGTACTACAAAGGATACTCTTGAGATAGATATCCCTGAAGAAGAACCTTCTGAAGCAAGAAATGTTAAGTCTTCTCCTTCTACCTCTTCTCAAGAGAATGCATGTCTTGGTGATGATTGGGGTTCCTTAAACTTTACAGAATCCCTTAGTGGAGAACTTAAAGTCAACCTAATCCACTTAAACCTTCCAACAACATCATCCAAACCCGCTATCAAAGATGATTATTCTTTTGTACCGTGGGATAGTGTGAACATAGATTGTAATGTTCTTGATGTTGATCCTCCTCCTTCTAAGGAAGATGATCGCACCTCTGTTAAAGAGGTTAATGTTGGTAGTCCTATCAAGGAGGTTGATAGTGATCCCATAGAAGAGTGCAATCCCCATTGTTGGAATAATGCTCTCTATGGAGATCCTCCCCTGTTGTCCTCTATCTTTGCACCTTCATCTTGTGAGCATTCAATTCTTTCTCCACGAGAGAAAGGGTTGCTTCCTACTCCTCATCATTTTTCTAAGAAAGATCATATTTTTTGTGGCTTCTCAAAGCCCACTTAATTACTCTTTCTCCTCCTACATGCAAGAAATCTCATGAACATGATAAAGAAAAATATTCTTTCTGTGCATACCATCAAGTGCTTTTCCATTCCACTAGTGAATGTAAGGGCTTGAAGGATAAAATACAACTTTGTGATTCTGATGCCATTAAACTCTTGTTTGACTAATGTGCTTTCCTTTTTCTTCACATGACAATTGATATCGAGGTTTACCTCTATTTTGCATGTCTAAGTATTTTGCATGGTTCTCCTCCCCTGTATGTTGGGGGCAGTGATAACTTGTTCTGGAGATATGTGTCCTTCTTAAGTACCCCCTCTTTTCTTTATGTCTTTCAACTGAAGCATCCCTTAAGTGGACCCCTTTTTCTCTTGAAGGGTTCCTGAGGGATCCCTTTGAAAGGTTTTCTCTCACATGAATTCATTGGATTCTAGCTTGGGGGAAGCCTGGCTAGACCTATCTTTTCAAACAATGCGTCCCTTGAGTGGACCCCTTTTCTTTTGAAAGGTTCCCAAGGGACCGCTTTGAAAGCCTTCCAATTTGTTGATGGTATGCCTGACTTTCTACTTGACTGTATGTGTGGCTGCTTTGCTTTTGGACATGTTTTATTTGTGGGTAAACATGTCACTTTGTAGGTGTACCTATAAATTCACTTTCCAATATGACTCTGTAGAGTCCCCTCCTTTGGGTTTCCTCCATGTGAGAGATCTTGGGGGATTCCTCCTAGCAGGTTTGCAAGCCTATAAGGTGCTTTCATCTTGTTTTCCTTCATGTGAGATATCTTGGGGGATACCTTCTTGTAGGTCTGTAGGCTTGTAAGGCACATACTTCATGGGGCTTCCTTCATGTGAGATATCTTGGGGGTTGCCTCCTTGCAGATTTGTAGGCCTGTGAGATGCTTTCATCCTGCGGGATTTGACCATCGTTGGTCTGAGGGCCTTTGGTGTACTTTGTGTAACTTCATATTTTTGTGAAGCTACAGAGTCCTTTTGTTCAAAACTCCCTAGGGAGAGTACCTGTGGAGCCATATCTCTTGGTATTTTCATTCCTTTCTAGCTTCTCCATCTCTCTCTTAAATTCTCTTTCTTCTCAATTGTGGATACCAGATTGAAGATTTGCATCTCCATCCCTAAGGCATATGCTCTTTCTCTCAATATTGATGTTTCCTAACTTTGGATGCATTCTCCTTGAAGCAATCAACTTCAGACTTTCTCTCTCTTCATTTTAAGAAATTTGGACCATTATATTCTTAATTTGGGGACCCATTTGAGAGTACCGAGACAACCTCTGCACTTAGGTCTCTTTCACTTTGCTAACTCAAATCTGTTTTTAGCACTAAATATCTATGGTCCGTGTAGGTTTTTCTTTATTCATTTACTTGTTCTTATAGTCTTCTAGCTTGTATAGCTCCTTCTCCATTTGAAAGCCATGTTTTCCATGATCCTTTTGGCATTATGATGTTATTTATGTTTAGTAGATTTCCTTTAACATGCATATTAGTGTAGATTCATATGCCCACTAAAGTGGGGGAAAAATGTAATGGTGTAAAATTGCACCCCTCACAATTTCACATGCATTCTTGCATCCACTTTAGTTTGCACTCCCTTAGCATCTTGTGTAGGCTCATTTTAGCCCCTGCATCAGCCTTTTTCCCTTCTCAGGATGCTCAGCACCCCTTTTCAGCAGCTACCCTTCGTGCGTCAGCTTTGTTTCAAACATTGTGCTTTTCATGTTCTCGTTGTTTTGTAGCGTGATGTGTTTGGACACTAGTGTGATGCGCAAACGTCTGCATACCGCACTAGTGTCCTGCAATGTTTCAACATTCAAACGACCACTTTCGTGCATGTTTGCCACTTTTCATCTACTTTTGTCACTGGTAACAACTCGAGATGCCTTGTAACCACCCAGGAAGCTTCTTTTTGCTTCTCTTCTCTCTTTATATGCCATATTTTCAATCCTATTGCTTCTTCTAAGTTCTTCTAGCTTCACTCTAGCCTCATTCTAACTTCTAGCTTCATTCTATCTTCTTCTTCTCCTCCTTGGCTTCCATCTTGACATTCTCCCCTCTTTCTTTTTCTTGCATAGCTCTCTTGTTTGTTACAACAGCCTTCTACAACACTTTCAAGTTCTCTTGGCATCTCTCTTTGCAAATATCTCAAGCTCTTACAACACTCCTTCCAACACTCTTGGCTCTTGCAGTTGTCTTTCTCTCCCTCTTTGCAGCTCCTTTGGCTCTTGTAGCTCTACCTCCCTTGTCTTATGCTTGTGAGCATCCTGGGATTCCAAATCCCCTATCTATTGCATCTTTACTTCATGATACGGGTTCTCCTCCTCGAGCGGGGATTTCTTTTATCACCTACATTTTGTGATATGTGCCTCCTCCTGAGAATTGCTTTACCACCCATACTCTGTGGAGTGGTTCTAATCTTAAAGCTAAAGTTTTCCCTTTCACCAATATTGCTTTCTTATCCATTTCATGATCATTTTATTCTTTCTACTTGAGCAGTGGAGGGGTGGAACATTTAGTAAAATGGGGTTTTCTCCTGAGGAAACCCCATAAACCCCAAGACTTTCTCTAGATCTTACACATGCAATTATTGAAGACATTCACGTGCTGGAGGCTTCATCGCTTGTGTGGTTGTAATCATTTCCTTTCTTCTCCTTATCTTTATCGATTCTTCATCACTTTATTTAAATTCTATTATATTCTTTTGCTTTATCATGTTCCAAGATTTCTTAGCAATTAGAGTAGAAGTAGCCACTTTGTCATTTTCTATGATAAACTCACTTTCTAGTCTGTATGGATGCCAATGTGTTGTTGGACACTAGGAACACTGAGAGGGGGGGGTGAATTAGTGTTCCACAATATTTAATTTTCAAATTAGATCTTAAACCATCAACAACGATAATTAAACCCTCAATAGCATTCACAACACATAAACAAAAGGAAACATGCAATCACATTAAAGAACACCATAACACCAAGATTTTTACATGGAAACCCTGTTAGGGGAAAAACCACGGTGGAGATTAATCCACAAAGTATACTTGGTTAAAAGTATGATGAAAGGGGAATGCACTTTCATTCAGGCACATTTCCTAGAGCTCACTGCTCAAAAGAGAGAAAGGCTCACTACCTTACAAAGTATAATTGAAATTACAACAAAATATTGAACTGAGAGAGTAGCATCTACAAATGCTTGGATTCAGTTCCAATTAAGTGCACAATCAGATTTTGGATCTTTCTATCCAATTTTCACTTCTGCCCTACTCTGCTCTGCTCTGCTTAGCATACAAAACCTTTTTTTCCCTCAAATAACTAATCTATCCATTTTTGCTCTCTTCTACACATACACTTCTATCTTTTTCACAACTACTTCACACACACCAAAATGATTTTTTGATCTCCTTTATATACCCGCTAATCAGGAATTCATTGTATGTCGGCTTCACATCAAAATATAATATTCTTGCTTATGTAGGCCCAAATCATTAATTAGAGTTGATGTGTGCCCTCACAAGTTAGATAGACTTTAGTAGGGACCCAAAAAAAAATTCAAAACATAATAAATAACTAAATACATACTCCACATACATCCACAATACACCATATAAAACATGTCGGCCACAATGAGAGAATAAATCATGAACCAAACTACGGAGCCTCGTAACTTGAACTCCAACTAATGCAACACCACAAAAACTCACTAGTAGGATAGTACACATGCTAGGAAGACTTCCCTAGAGATCCACACCATAGAATAATGATTTGATGAAGTGATCATATCAGCTTGTCAACTGAATGTCCCATTCTTCATTCTTTCTGCCGAAAGATTGTAGAATCTTACTTTCCTTGCCGGTAGGAGCAATACTAACACTGTGGACCATACTGCTAACTCCAATTTCCATCAATGACAACACAAGTAGCCAAAAATGATCTCTCAAAGCCATATGCCAACATGTGCCACATTTTCATCCCAGCCCCATGTTGTCGTCCTTCGGTCGAGAGCTTGTCATTTTGTCTAGAAAATATTTGTGACCTGTTCTTTTTTATTCTAGAACTCTCGTGATGTTCCTTGAGGTAGTTTAGGGTAGTTCACCCCATGAGGCTCTCTAAATGAAGATCACTCATGAGTAATGAATCCCCCTTCTCTACAAAAGGAAACCTAGGGAAAGAAATGCAAATTACAAGAACGTTTGCAAAAGGATATGAAAAGAACAAAAACCCTATGAAATGAACATAGAAAAAGACAATGCATACCTTCAAATGTAAATGACACAAAAAAAAATTGCATAAAACCAAATCATCAAAATAGGAACAACAAAAATACTTAAAACATTCAAGCAAAATGAGGAAAACAACAATGTACCTGTGAACAAAAAGATGGTGAACCCTAAAATGATGATGAGACACAAAATGTACGGATCCTTCAAAAATAAAGCTTGATGCAATTTGGGAATTCTAATGTACTCATAGGAGGTAGAGGAGGACGAAAACAAAATAATATGTGAAGAATGAAGACAAAAAGGCTTAAAAAGCATTTAAAATATTTTAATGAATCGTCATTAATGAACATGAAGTTCATTAACTCCGTGCATGGAAAACTTAGGCAAGAATATGTAAGGGTGGTGATTTTCACCACCCTGACTTATTCAAAATTGACAGAACACAAACATGCATAGGCGGTGAAAAACTTTGCCCCAGCACATGGAGAAACTTGAATTAGACATCATATGCAAAAGCACTAAAAAATAACACTCAAACATGTGAAGGGGAGAACATATAGAGGAGATGAAAAATAGCACTTTTACACAAAAAAATTTCCAACTTTCTCATGTAGGGGTGCTAAAAAATAGCACCCTTGCATGGGCAAAAAAATTTCTAACTCCCAAAAACTAAAAAATGAAAAAACATTAATTTTGAAGGTTTTCAAAAAATGACAAAAGACGAGTGCTCGAAAGGACGATTCGAGGCTTAGGACCACACGTCAAGACCACTTGAAATTTTCCTCATTTTGTGTGCTTAGAATGCACGGGCCTATGGAATGGACTTGTTTCGTAGAGGGTTATCCCATGAATCAAGCGTAGTTTGATTCGAGGATAACAAGCTGCTATATTGTAGTTGGTTTGGTTGTATTGAGGAAGTGTTGAAGATGATGAAATGGTGTTTGTGGTGATTTTTTTCCAAGTTCTTTTGAGAAAATTTGAATAGAAGAGGAAACAATG
>VDFB02345757.1:0-20348 GCA_007258455.2 Sequoia sempervirens | reverse complement strand
TGGAAGCATACTAACAACAATGTTAGTCTCAAATTTCATGTTATTCACCTTACTCGACCTCAAACTAACCAGGAAGACTCAAACCATAATTTCCAGACTTGGCCAAAATTTTCGCGTTTAAGCTCAATGACCGATACATCCCCCAAAAGATAGACAATAGAAAAGAGAGACAACAACAAAACGACCGAAAAGCAAAGCCAAAATTAGGGGGTCCCCATTTGCAATGGGGCGATGTGTGAAAAACGTCACAACATGTCCCTTTGCGGTTGTTGATTGATGGAGGGATCATTCAAGAGAATGACAGGTACGACTTTTCTAGATGGTATTCTTCAGCAATCACAGGACGTGGTTTCTTCGACGCAGCACAGGTGGATTCAACTAGAGTACGGAAGGCTATGGCCAATATCATTGATGGAGTCCAAAATACTTTCGAGGCCATATTTGCTAGGCGGTTGAATCCAGATGAGGTGACTACTAATAATTTGAGGGGTAGGCTGGTGCCTTTCTTTTCAGAGGTGAAGACCTTCGTACAAGATGATTTCAAAAACACTTCTACTTTCTCCACCTTGATCCAGAGCACTCAGGATTCCTTAGTTGCTTGGAGAAAATCTTGTGCAAGGCATGAGCAGTCTGTTACAGTGTTGGAGTTCCAGCTTGATTGCATTCCACCCATTTAAGTTTAGGAGGTTGAGGTTGTACTTGGCAGGTTTGTTGAGTTTGCAGCCAGAGAGAAGGAGAATGGGAATGCACTACTGGACGACGATCTTCTAGAAGACTGATTTTGGGCATTAATTGCCTTTACTATTTTTGGGAGTGAGTGGGAATCTTTGCTCATTTATTGCACCACTCCCCATTCTGGCAGTTTTTAGGGTTAAGGCTGAGGTGGCTTAATCTTAGCCACTCTTTTGATTGTAATCTTAGCCGTCCATTGGACTGGGCTACCTATAAAAGGGGGAGTCCCCCTCATTTGTATCTAATTAGATTAGAATTAGAATTGAGTTAGAGATTGGAGACTAGAGAGTAGAGCATAGTAGACATTTTACTTGATAGTTTAGCATAGTGTGGAGAAGAAAGAAATTTTTTTCCCTTTGAAAACTTTTGTGGAGATTGTTGTGTAAAACTTTCATGATAATAGATCTTTTCATTGATGGTGGAATTCGTCTTTGTCATGGATAGCTAGCAAGGTCTCTTCATCCTTTCGGATCCAAGTAGCATAAAGTAGCATAATTTTCATCTCATGCAAGTAGTTTACTTTGGATGTGTGGTGTTTTATTGAGGTAGCTTCATTTCATTCCATACCACTAGCGGCTTCTTGATAAGTGTCATTTTCGGCGTGGTCAATCGGAAATTATCTTTGAGTTTAATCAATTGTGATTGCCAGAATTTATGCATCGTCTCCGATGGTATATGGCGCTACAATTCGGCTATCCCCTTTGAAGATTGCACTAATTTTGCTGAAGCTGTCCGACGAGGCCAGGGTGGAAATTGCTGAAGTTCCACAAAATTGAGCCCTCATATCTTGCATTAGAATAGAAGGCAGTTTAGGCCCTACGTCATTTATTTTCCACATACTGGGTTAGCTTTAGAAAACGAGATTTATTGCCAAGCAACCATCCGTGACATACAAGTCCTTCAAATCATCTATATTTATCGTTAATCGTAAGAAGTTCAACAATTGTGTGTCCTGAAATAGTAACTACATCAAACCAATCGAGGGTATTCAAGTATTTTAACTCGGAGTTGAATGTTAAATTTTTGCACCATGAATAAGCTGGCTTTGATCAAAGAGAATATGGTAGCCTTCGGACTATTTTTGTTCTCGCTGATTGGTGCGGTCATAAAATCACATCAACAGGCGACAATGGTTTTTAAAATATTTTTTTCTTTTAAATTTGCTTTAAAAATGTTGAGCCACTTGATACTTGTCTATGGACAATTTACATGGCAATTCAATGTTTAGAAATGTTAGATCAGCAATAGTCACAGTATGTTATTTAATGGTGCTCCCAGCCAGACATCGCAATCTCCTGCCACCCCTGTAGTTCAACCGCCCGTCCACCGCATTAATTCCTCCCGCCTTCTTACTTCTACATTCTTCTTTTGCCTCTAGACTCTTCTCAGGCGCATCTCGAAAGCTTCTTCTCTCCGCCTGCTTTGAAAAAAAACAATGTGATACTTCATTTTTTTTAAACAAAGGCACACTGCTTTTGATATATAATTATATTTTATGAATGAGGCATGGGGTTTCTTGGGATGCAAAAAGGGCATGACTGGATTAGGGCATAGGCAACTCTATTTTTAAAAGGCATTAATAAAAAAACTCTGTCTTGTTTCTAATATCTTTGGTATAAACTGTTATTTTGTTCTTTCCTCTTTGTTTATGTTGTTATTTGCTGCTTTGGTTTGTATCTGTTTCCTACAAACTGGTATCAGAGCCTTTAAGAGAAGTCGTTGTTGTTTTGGAAACCATATTGCTAAAGACAAAGGAGGATGTTGTAGAAAATAAATGAGGGGATAGCTAAAATCACTACTGCTTATATGTGTGAGCCAAAGTTGTGTAAGGATTGTGGTGGAAGAGCCTAAAGGTATGAGAAGTTGCTGTCAGTTTTTTTTAATCATCAGCTAAGAGGAGAAAGTCGAAAAACTCGATTGGAGGAAGCTATTATGACAACCTCTTATAGGGGCAAAAATTTAGGGTTTCAATCATACGAAAGGGTACTGGAAAGATTTGCAGAGAAAAGCAAGATTAAAGAGATCGGAGAAAGAAATAGTGAAAGAGCAGTGTGCAGAGGCAAGTTTTTTTATTTTGAAAAATTATGGCAGGAACAAGTGGAAGTATTGCACAACCCCAAATCCCAATTTTTAATGGCAAAAATTATGACTATTGGAGCATAAAAATGAAAACCCTATTTTTCTCTCAGGATGTTTGGGATTTGGTTGAAAATGGGTTTCCTGAACTAGCAGACCAACAAGCATATCAGGCACTTTCATAGGTTGAGAAGGATTTGTTGAAGGAAAACAAGAAGGATGCTAAGGCATTGTTTATCATTCAGCAGGCAATGGAGAAATCAATCTTTCCAAAAGTTTCAGCTGCCACAAGATCAAAACAAGCATGGGAAAGTTTGCAAATAGCTTACCAAGGCATAGACAAGGTAAAAATAGCAAAATTACAAATTCTTAGAAGCGATTTTGAAAATCTGCAAATGAAGGATACATACTCAATAGATTCATTTTTCACTCATGCAATGGCAATAGTAAATTAGATTAGATCCTATGGAGACACCATTGAAGATCAAAAAGTTGTAGAGAAAATACTTAGAAGCTTATCTACAAAGTTTGATCCAGTTGTAATAGCCATTTTGGAGGCCAAAGATCTTACTCAGCTATCAGTAGAAGAATTAATGGGATCACTCTTAGTACATGAGTAAAAATTAAATCGATTAGGGACATCATCATTGGAAAATGCATTCAAGACTCAGCTTTCATTTGGAAAAACAAGAGGGAGATCAAATTACAGCAAAGGCAGAGGACGTTTTACACCAAGAGGAGGAAGAGAAAATACACAATTTGAGAGCAGAAGACCAGCATCAAGCCCACATACCCATTCTACACCAACAAGAGGAAGGGGGAGCAGCCATTCTCATAGTCATCATCAAGGAGAAAGGTATGATAAATCCAACATCTAGTGTCATTATTGCAATAAATTTGGGCATTTTGCATCTGAATGTAGAAAGAGGCAATATGACATGAGTAAGCAAAAGGCACATTTTACAATTGAAAACCAGCCAAACACTAGTGAACAAAACACCATATTGATAACATGCAATGTAGCACAAGAAAGCTCCAAAGAAATATGGTTCTTAGATAGCATTTGTAGTAATCATATGAGTGGGAGTAAAGAGATGTTTGCAACAATGGATGACTCAGTAAAATCAGAAGTAAAATTAGGGAATGATCAACGAGTTTCAGTCATGGGCAAAGGGTCAATTAACATAAAAACTAAGCAAGGTGAGGAGAAGCATATTTCTGATGTGTACTATGTTCCTGGATTGCAACACAATCTTATAAGCATTGGGCAACTAGTGCAAAAAGGATATAGAATATACTTTGAAAATGGTGAATGTGTGATTCTAGACAAGAAACCAAGCAATAGGTTGAATGCAAAAGTTGAGATGACAAAAAATAGGATGTTTCCACTTAGAATCCAAAGTGAACTATTCTTAGAGCCACAAGGATTGCAAAAGGTTGTTGAGTTAGCTTTCAAAGCTTCATACAAAAATGAATCTTGGTTGTGGCATTTAAGACTTGGACATTTAAATTTCAAAGGATTACAACCGTTGGACAAGAAAAAAATGGTATATGGGCTGCCACCAATAGAACCACTTAAGACAACATGTGAGAGTTGCATATTGGCAAAGCAACATAGGAAAGCATTTCCAGTTGGAGAGTCTTATAGAGAAAATCATCCACTTGAGATAGTGCACTCAGACCTTTGTGGACCTATGCAAACACCACCCATAAGTGGAAAATTTTATTTCTTGACATTTATTGATGATTTCAGCATAAAAGTGTGGATTTATTTCTTGAAATATAAATCAGATGCATTTGCTGTTTTTAAGGAGTTCAAGGAAAAAGTTGAGAAAGAAAGTGGATACTATATCAAAACATTGAGAATTGATCAAGGTGGAGAGTACATATCAAATGATTTTCAGAGTTTTTGCAAAGAAAATGGCATAAGAAAACAATTTACAGTAAGGTATACTCCTCAACAAAATGGAGTACCTGAGAGAAAAAATAGAACAATCATGGAAATGGCACGAAGTATGATAAAAGCAAAACATCTACCAAATGAGTATTGGGCTGAAGTGGTTGCATGTTCTGTATACATATTAAATAGATGTCCAACAAAGGCAGTGATAAATAAAACACTAGAAGAAACTTGGAGCAAAAGGAAGCATAACATTGCACATTTGAGAGTCTTTGGATGTGTAGCATACTCATTGATACCTCAAGAGTTGAGAAAGAAACTAGATGATAGAGGAGAGAAGTGTATATTTGTGGAATATAGTGAGCAATCCAAGGCATATAAGTTATACAATCTTATCACAAAGAAGCTGATAATAAGCCGTGATGTTGAGTTTGTTGAAGAAGAAGCATGGGATGGCAGCATAGACAAAACAAGTACAGCTGCAACTAGTGTTCCACAAGAGAATGAAGAGAATGAAACTCAAGTTGAGAATCCTACTACACAAGCAAATGTTCCTACAACACCTTCTAGGGCACCTACCACTCCAAATCCAACTACTCCAGCAAGTAATAACAACAGTGAGTCCTCTAATCCAACACTTGCATCACTAAGATCAAGGTCTATAAACACTTCAAAGAAGACACGAAGTCTAAGGGAGATATATGATGAAATATAAGAGGCTGAAAATGATGATATATGCTCTAATTTTGCATTTTTAACACAAGCTGATCCAATTTACTTTGAAGATGCCATTAAGGATGACAATTGGATTGCAGCCATGAATGATGAAATTCAGTCAATTGAAAAGAATCAAACTTAGGATCTAGTAGAGCTTCCTAAAGACAAGGATGTGATTGGAGTTAAGTGGATTTACAAAACAAAGTATAATGCTGATGGAAAAGTAGAGAAACACAAGGCAAAACTTGTAGCTAAAGGCTTCACACAACAGTCGGGCATAGACTACAATGAAACATTCGCACCTGTGGCAAAATTGGATACCATTAGAATGGTTTTATCTATAGCAGCTCAAAACAATTGGAGGGTTTATCAAATGGATGTTAAATCGGCATTTTTGAATGGCATTTTAGAAGAAGTGTATATAAAACAGCCACCCGGTTATGAAGTTTTGGGAGAAGAACATAAAGTATACAAACTGAAAAAGGAATTATATGGTTTGAAACAAGCTCCTAGAGCTTGGTACAGCAGGATAGATTCTTATTTTGTGAACAATGGGTTTAACAAGTGTGGCAATGAACCAACTTTGTATGTCAAAGTGAATAATGAAGGAGAAATCTTGATAGTGTGCTTGTATGTAGATGATTTGATATTCACAGGTAACATGTCAACTAACTCATTCAAGGCAGCCATGGAAAGAGAATTTGATATGACTGATTTGGGGCTCATGAGATATTTTCTTGGTATAGAGGTAAATCAAAATGATCAAGGCATTTTTATATGTCAAAGCAAGTATGCTAATGATTTGTTGAAAAGATTCAAGATGGCAAATGTGAATCCAGCTCCTACACCCGTTGCATTGGGTTTAAAACTTAGCAAGGATGACAAAAGTCCTAGTGTTGATGCAACTTTATTTAAAAGATTATTTGGCAGCCTTATGTATCTAACGGCCACAAGACCGGATATCATGTATGGGGTTAGTCTCATTTCTAGATTCATGGACAAACCAAAGGAGTCTCATTGGAAAGCTGGAAAAAGAGTTTTAAGATACATAGCCGGAACAAAGAACTTTGGGATTTTGTATACATCTTCAAATTACTACAAGCTGATCGGATATACAGAGAGTGATTGGGGAGGTAGCGTGGATGATAGAAAAAACACTTTGGGGTATATCTTTCACCTAGGATCAGGAGCTATCTCTTGGGCATCAAAGAAACAACCAATTGTGACACTCTCATCTATTGAAGCGGAATATGTTGCAGCCACATCAGCAGCTTGTCAGGCAGTATGGATAAGAGTACTTTCAGATTTGAGGCATCCACAAGAAGAACCTACAGAAATTTTTTGTGATAATAATTCAGCAATTGCCTTATCTAAAAATCATGTCTTTCATAAATGGAGCATGCATATTGATACACGATATCATTTTATACGAGAATTGGGGAACAATGGTGACATATTTTAAGTTTTGTAGGTCTGAAGAACAATTAGGAGACATCTTCATGAAGCCACTTGCAAAGAACGTTTTTGAGCATTTCCGGGAAGGAATTGGAATAGCAGACATACGTGGCAGTGAAGATTAAGGGGGAGTGTTGGTTGACGTGGTGCTCCAGCTGGACATCAGTAATCTCCCCTGCCACTGTAGTTCAACTGCTCCAGCCATCGCATAAATTTCTCCTTCCTTCCTTCTTCTTACTTCTTCTACATTCTTCTTCTTTTTGTTTCTAGACTCTTCTTTTCGTGGCGTATTCGAGAAGCTTCTTCTCTTTGCTCTGTTTTGAAAAAAAATAAAAAAATGTGATACTCTGTTTTTTTGGAATGAAAAAGAGGCAGACACTCTGTTTTTGATAAGGGCATATACTCTGTTTTTATGAATGAGAATATATCAGTTTTTGGATCCAAAAAGGGCACGACTGTATTAGGGCACAGGCAGCTCTATTTTTAAAAGGCATTAATAAAAAAACTGTCTTGTTTCTAATATCTTTGGTACAAACTGTTATTCTGTTCTTTCCTCTTTGTTTATGCTGTTATTTGCTGCTTTGGTTTGTATCTGTTTCCTACACAGTACTGATCATGATCCCTTTCAATATTAGTATTGCAGTAGTCAATATCATTATTAATATTTAACCTTTATACAGGTTTGTAGCTTTGCTGTTCATCTTTTGAGTAGTTTGCTGGAATATTCAATAATTCATTTGCATCCTGTCTAGAACAAGGTTAGGGCACTGGTTAATGTTTTTCCACTATATTAGAATTTGAACCTTTTCCCCTAAATAAAGGCTCTGCCATTTGTTTGATACGGTTCTTTTTGCAAAGTCAATCACTTCAAATCTTCCATCTATCTTTCTCGTGTATATGATTTGTCACTGTTATTAAAAGATTCTGCTGCAGAGCTTGTTGAATTATTTAGCCATGACTGATTTGATGATAGAGCAGGATAGCTATTCTTTGAGAGTCCTGCCAAAACATTGTTACTTTACCATTGCCACTAACACTAATCATACTTTATTTCAAACAATTCCAAGATCAATCTGCCTGTTTCAGATTGAGGCATCAAATGATTAATTTTTTTTGATATTTCTTTAGCTATAACTATTGCCCACATGGTGTTTGTCTGTGATATGGCTCTCCATATTAATCTGCATGCAAGAACATCTGACTACGGATAAATTTACATATAATGCATGAAATACACACCTTAACCCAAAGGCAAGTAGGATTCAGGATTAAAAACTAAGTTACCGGTTCGGTTTTGGGTTCGGGTTCGGGTTCGAGAACCGGGTTTGCCGGTTTGGGAAAAAAAAAATTTGGGTTTGGTTTCGTTTTGGGTTCGGTAATACAAAAGCATATAAAAATTGTGAAGTATATATATTTGCAGTATTTAAGTTCGTAATACACCACCATATTAATAGTCACAATATAGCAAAATATTACCACCACTTTATACTAAAAGTCAAATGTCATGATATAGAATTATAAATTAAAGTTCAAACTTCAAATATAAAATGTCAAGTGTTTATAATGTTTGAATTGGAATCATATGGGTCATCAAAAAAGGCAGCATCATTAGCAATATTACTAGATGCTACATTTTATGTAGAACTAAAGAGCATGCTATGGCACCTGCATACACCCCACTAGCACCGCCACTAGCACCGACACTAGCACCGACACTACCACTCATGCTCAAGAAGTTGCTTCAGTCGATAGTCATCATCAATATCAAGTGCGCCATGACTTGTGGAAGCATCCAAGTCAAGCTGCTCCGGCTCAATATCCCACCTCCTTGTGTTTCCTTCTTTGTAGGAACTATGTTTGTGTGTAAGGAGGCGCAAGTTTGAATGCACATACACCAAGTCCTCAACCTTTTTTGAATGTAGCCTATTGCATTTTATTGAGTGGATGAAGGAGTATGTGCTCCAATTCCTCTCAGAAGAGGATGAACTAGCAACCTATTAAGACCAAATTAAATTAATAAATAGTTAAGAGTTACAAAAATTAACTAAACAAAATTATTAATTAAAATTAAAATTACAAATATAAATTATAAAACTTACTTGGGATAAAAATTTTATTGCAATAGGTTGGAGGTGCATGTATTCTTGCCCATGGAAGTACCACCAACTATGAGCAGCCACCCTACACTTGTCTCGAAGAGCATCCATATTCTGATCAACACTCCCAGAGCATGCAAAAGCCATAAACTCAGCCCTCACTTGATCACGTTGGTCATGATCACTGAAGATTCTACGAATTGCTGCCTTGTACCCTTGGGCCACTTCACCATCCCTATATGGAGCAACTCTTGATGAAGTAGAAAGTATCTCAGGGCTATAATATTTGGGACTCAATGCAAAAGCGAGAAGATGCAAGGGAGTGGTCATTTTGTTCCATCTATCAACCATGATTTCTTGTAGCTCTTTGAAGAATTTTTCTTCAGGATCTTCCTCTTTTGCATTGATGATGGATCTCATCTTCTCAATCATTGAGTCGATACCATCATATACCTCACCCAAACAAGGTCTATCCAAGTCAGTGTAACGGATCATGCTCAGTATGGGCTCGGTGAAACTGACGAGATACTCAACACGATCCCACCAACCATCATCTAGGATCCTTTGCTTGATCCTATTTTCCCTTTCATTGCTAGATTGCCTCCATACAACCCAATTAGGGCTGATTACCATGGCACATAGTGCCTCATGAACCTTTATAAGTCGTCTCAACACAATTGTGTTGGAGGCAAAACGGGTCTCGGCAACCTGTTTGAAAATCAAAATTAAAATTAAAATATAATTTAAATATACAAAATCAAAATTTAAAAATTAAAATTAAAAGAAAATTCAAAAATTGAAAAATATTGAGAATTAACTTACTTCAACAACTCCAATTTTGAGAATTGTCTAAATATTCTTTGCATCATATGGTGGTTGGTGACAAACATTTGGATGTCTTCACCCTCAGCATACACCTGTTTGATCCATTCAATTTTGGATCCAATTTTTTGTAGCATTAGATTGAGGGAGTGGACAGCACAAGGTGTCCAAAAATGTGTGGATACTTCTCCTCAACCAATAACCCAGCAGCCCTACAATTTTTGGCATTGTCGGTTACAACTTGCACACAACATTTGATGGCCTACTTTCAATAGCTTGGCAAAGGATACAATACAATGGACTCATCTTTCAATTCGTCCCTTCACAATCCAATCGCCTTCAAAAAAACATTGCCTTTAGGGACACAAAGAACATTGACTGTGCCAATATTTTGCATCTTCCATCCATCGTAAACTATGGTCACCTGCAGCCTGATCTCACCTAATCCCTGCAGCTTCCAAAGAGTCCTCACAGCATGTTTCACCTCTTTTCTCCAATAAGGTGCAACGACCTCAAAACTCGGCCCTTATACCCTTTGAGCCCTTATTAATAGATTTCTACCATTTTTTGCCAATACAGGAATCTAACATTAAATGCCACAATCCATTGGTACACATCTTGCTATGTCTTGATCAGCAATCTCTCTTGCCTCATTCCGAAATGAAGCTTCCAACGGTCCCTTAGATCTTTTATTTGAAGAGGGCATGGTTTGCTCTTGAGGGATGTCCATAAATGGATGGCTTTCTGTAGGTGGAAAATAAGAAGGTGGTGTAGGGGGTTTCATGGATCGAGATCCTTTCTTCAAAGGATGGCTTGTTTTACCACTGGTTGTTTTTTGGTCTGCCTTTTCTTGCTCAGCAATATATTTCAACACTATATCTTCTGGAATGCCATCGTTGTTTTCACCTAGACAATTTTTGATGCCTGTTTCAGGGATCCCGCACAAGTTCCCTTTTACTCGACTGTATGAGCTTGAATATTGAACATTGCAATGACTACAAATCCAAACATATCCTCCACCACCTGGAAGTTGCTGAACCATTTCTACATATTTCCAAAGGGGAGAGGCTGGGTTTATTTTGAAACGAGATTGGATTGAGCCTAAGGAGGTACTGGTTGCCATTGTAATACGGAATAGTGAATAACTAAGGCACAACATATTGAAATTTTGGTATTGATTCATTGAATTTGAAACTAAAAGACTTAATTAATTTCAAAAAAATGAAAAAATTGAACATGTGTTATAGACATTTAGAAGAATGAAAAGTAAAACAAAACAATAATTAAAAAACAAAACAAAAGAGTTGAAGTTCACTTGTGAAAAAAAATGTAAAGAAATATTATCAAAAAACTTCAAAAAACCTACCTCTTTTGAAGAATCTTGCTCTACGATCTTCTTAGCAACGAATAGACACTTGCAAGTGCTTAGGAATAGCACAACAATAAACTTTGAACAATCTACGATTAGCCTTCAAGTCTATTCCAGCTTGTGCAAGCAAAAGAGAAAGTTCAGCAATGGAGGCAAAAAATCCAGGGTTACCTAGGGATGCGTCCCCCCCCCCCCAAAAATCTCCCGTCCCGGTTCCAGGGACATCCCGGGTACAGGGGACGGCAAGGGGACGGGGGGGGGGACAGTCCCCCTTTTTCGCCAAAACTCGGGAAACGTCCTGGGGACGGGGGGACGCCTTATCCCCAAAGAGGGACGGCTGACCAGTCCCGGGGACGGCAGGGGGACGGCTGAGCTATCCCTCGACCATCTCGGGGACGGTCGGTCGTCCCCCGCGTGTTAAAGCGCATAAACATTAAAAAAAAAGCAAATTTTTTGAAAAAACGCCCTGCCTACGTGGCATGTGTGGGCCCTACTAGTTTGCACTCTTTTATGAATGAAAGAAGGCCTCTAAAACTTCATTATTTTCATTTTGTTTGTGTAAGGAGCCTAGGGTTTGAGAAGAAAAAAAATTGCAACCATTGAAGGAGAAGGAGTAGCTGTTTGAAGGAGGAGAGGAGGTTGAAATAGTGTTGTTGGGAGTGCAAATCCATCAAAAAGGTATGCATTTTCTTTCACTATTCTTATTTTTTCATTTTTTTGCAAAATATGAAGTATACATAGTCTGATTTTTTTTTATTTTTTTCATTTTCAGTCAAAACTTGCATTCTGAAAACAAAAAACATGAGCAACAGTGAGGGTGGGAGTGATAGTGAAGTTGAAATGCAAGTTAGAAGGCAAACTAGAGAGCAAATAACCCCTACCCAACACCATCATTCATCAACCAATACCAAAGCTATGAAGGACTATGCAAAACACCCAATAGAAAAAAAAAAACCATTCCTTCAATTTGTGACAGCCATGGGTGAAAGACAAAAAAATTCAGGGGGGAGTAGGGTTTGGTTGTGCCATGTTTGTGAAAAGGAGTTTAGGGGCAGCTACACTAGAGTTAGCTCTCATTTTTTGGGTGAGGTGGGCCATGGAGTTAGAACGTGTCCTGCATTGACAGATGCACTATTTATAGAGTGCCAAACAATTCAAATGGAGTGTGATGGTGGGGTTCAAACTGGGTCTCCTTCTTTCCCAAGTTCACAATCATCTATGCCTACTCCTACTCCTAGTCCTTCCACGGTTGGTAGTAGTGTTATCTTAAGAGGAAAGAGGAAGGTGATTGGTGGTGATAAGGGAGCCTCAGTTGAGTCCATGTTTCAAAACCAAGCACGAGAAACCTGTGCATCCTCCATTGCCAAATTCTTTTTTGCCCATGCCATTCCATTTCATGTGGCCCGTTCCTCTTATTTCAAACAAATGGTGAAAGACTTAGTTGCTGTTGGTCCTTCATTTGTACCCCTGGAGATCATAAGCTACGCACCACCCTCCTAGACAAAGAGTACTCCAAAGTTAATGTGTTAATGGAGGAGATGAGGCAAACATGGATGAGGACGGGGTGCTCTATAGTGATGGATGGGTGGACTGATTGTAGACGTCGGCCACTCATCAATGTCATAGTCACATGCCCTGCTGGTTCTTATTTTCTTAGAGCCGTAGATTGTTGAGGGAGACGTAAGGATGTTGACTTCCAATTTTCCATTTTGAGAGATGCCATAAAGGAGGTTGGGGTTGTAAATGTGGTGTAGGTGATCACCGATTCAGCACGTGTGTGCAAATCAGCTGGGTTGATGGTGGAGGGTACTTACAGGCACATATTTTGGACCCCATGTTGTGTTCATGCATTGAACAATGCATTGAAAGACATAGGGAAGATGGATTGGGTGAAGAAAATGGTGGCAAAAGCTAGAGAAATTCAGATGTTTATTTGCAACCACCACACCTCACTTGCTCTTTTCAAGACATTTTCAAAGAAGGAGTTTCTCAAACCTGTTGATACAAGGTATGCCATTTACTTCATTTTGTTTCACTTTCAATTTGTATTCATAATCTGATTTTGTTTTAAAAAAAAAAAAATTAATGAATCATTGAATTAATGAATGTAGATATGCCACATACTTCATCCTATTGGAGAGGATGGTTGAGGTGCATGAGCCTCTACAACTGATTATGGTCAATGCTGAGTGGACTAGATGGCCTAATGCAAGTTCTACTCAAGGAAAGAGCATCAAACAAAAGATCCTCAATGATGATTGGTGAGCCAATGTGAGGTAAGACATATTAGATGGTTGATTTTCATATTAAATTTCTGATTTTAATATTTTAATTTTATTGTACAATGTTCCAACTTTTGAAGTTTCTAACATGTCAAATAACTTGTCAACTAATTATTTTGAACTTTTTGTTTGCATTTTGCAGATATATTTGCTCCTTTATCTCGCCCATTGTAGATGTCATTAGATATGCTGATACAGTCTCTCCTAGTCTTGGAGAGATATATGAGACATTTGACACTATGCTTGGGAAGATCAGGCAAGTTATTTTGGCAAAGGACCCCACTTTGGATTTATATGAGCAACACATTAGGCCCATTGTGACACGGAGGTGGAATACAATGAACACCCCGCTTCATATGGCTTCCTTTGCTCTAAATCCAAAATGGTATGCACCAAGGGATGGTAGGGTGCCTCCATGTGATGATGCTGAGGTTCTAGATGGGTTCACACGGGCCATTGAAAAGATTTATCCGCTTCACTACTTCGGTCACAATTTCTAGACTTTGCTAATCTTAATGGCCCAAACTTGAGTAAACCACAGGCGAGGTTGGATAGAGCTATATTAGCTCAAGGGAACCCTATTGGATGGTGGACCTATCATGGGAGAGATACACCGCAGTTGAAGATACTTGCCACTTGCCTTCTTGCACAGGTTGTTATTTCCTCTGCTGCAGAGAGGAATTGGTCCACGTATAGCTTTATCCACTCCGTCAAGAGGAATAGACTTACCTCTAGATGAGCGAAGAAGCTAGTGGCCGTTCATAGTGCTCTTCGGCTTCAGGATCGACAGACTCCAGAGTATCAATAGACTCCAGCTCTACGGTGGGATATTGATCCCGAGGACGCGGCTCAGGTAGATGAGGAGGAGACAGCTGAGGGCTTGGTTGGGGTCCCATTGGCTGAGGAGGAGCATTACGGTGGCAGTGACTCAGAGGATGACTCTGATTTTGATGCAGTTATGAGAGATGATTAGGGGCAGCAGTGCTCTTTGTTTATTTTGTAAATTTGTATTCATTATTGACATACGATATTGTATTTTGATTTTTATAGCAAACTAAAACTTTAAAACTATATGGCAGCAATGTAGCCTTTGGGCATTTTGATATAAGTTTATAAATTATAACTTGGAGGTTGTTTCATGATTAGTGTAACTGTATGTTAATTTTGAATGCGTATTGACTATTGACTCTATTGAGTATTGGCATAATGTTGAACACAAATGTTATATGTTAATGTTCTATAATGTGTATTATGCATGCCTTATTCATGTTATCTATTGAATATTTAAAATTTCCCTATATTTTTAAAATTTTCCCTATATTTTTTATGGCTTAGATCCCACTAAGTCCTAATTTTGGCCTCAAAATGGAAACTTGAGGGATTTCGTCCTTGTCCCCCTCACGAGTCCACAGATCAGGAAACTTGGGGGTAGCCTTGAAAAAATCGCTTTTTTTCTCATTCACAAATTATTAAAATAATTATTTACCTATTTCATATTTAAGAGCCAAGTATTAAGGGATAGAAATAAAAAACTATTTAAAAAAGTAAAAAAAGTCAAAAAATATTAAAAACCAAAAGCGTGTTAAAATCCGCGCTGAGGCATAAAAATTCTGCGGGGTTGAGTGCGAACCACGGCCAAACCCACAAGCCATTTTAGGACCCACGGCGGTCGGACGGACCGTTCGGACCGAACTAAACTCGAATCGGGCCGGGGCCTATATGAGCGAATCTGGTAACATAGGTACACACAGATGTGTGTGTGTGTGTGTATGTATGTATATATGTGTGTATGTATAGACACATACATATACATACATATATATATACATTATATTCCCATACCCAAGGAAAAAAAATTGACGTAACGCCATACTGTCGTACCCGTATCTGCACCCGTACCCGAACCAGTAACTTAGCTTCTGAAGAAGAGAAACCATATATTATGCCTGCTACCACTTGTATATAACCCATAAGATATAATGAGAATAGACTGTAGCACTCTCTTATTTTCATGGTAAAAACCAGAACAAATATATTGGTTTATATATGAAGATGGAGTATTCCAATAGACTTAGTAGCATAATTTTATATTGCTACTTGCCAAATAGTGAGTACTCCCTAGCTAAAAGGACAGGATAAGCTACAGTTTGCCAACAACTTGTGGGTGAATAATCACCAATGAGCTCACTCATAAATTGCCAAAATTCCTTAAGTCCAAGGGAACAACCCAGTAGCCAACAAAAATAACAACACCCATTAACTATCAAAAAATGTCTTTCTTTTTACCATTTTCATTTGAGATTCTATCCTTTGTGTGTATTGAGCAAATTGTGATTATTTGCAGGCACTATTGTTTGATTTGGAGTGAAAAAAATTCATCACATTTGACACGCGTGTAATTTTTTTTTTTTGCTTTATTATAGCCTAAGTTACCAGTTCAGGTTCGGGTATGCCAGTATGGTGTTGGATACACTTTGGGTACAACAAAATTAAACTAGCAATCGCACCTTGGGGTGCAATAGGTACGCCGAAGATAAAATAGAGAAATTTGGTTGTTAATATTGTTTATTTGAAAATGGGGAAAGCAATTGAGAGGCGTAAATGACAATCAAAGCAACCATCCAGAAACTGAATGCCACACGCTGAATTGGAATAACGAGAAATAAACTAATAAAGGATAGTCTATAAATATATTTAATCTCCAGCAATACAGAAATGAGGAAAATATATCTACGTGAAGAAAAGACAAAATAAACCCTGTGCAATGAATAAGTTGGTCCACAATCCAAATGGTGGATAGAGAAATTTGTGCAGCTTGAACAGAAATTTTGAATGAATTGCACCCAAATTTCCATTAAAGGGGAGAAAAGAGAGAGACATGGATTATGGTGTCATATTTTTTGTAGTCAATAATGCAGTGCAAGCAAAAATTTCTCATTTGCACAAAATTAATCCAATACCTCATTCAATTATATTTAAACGATGTAAAACATTACAAACAGCCTCTATAGCCAAACATCAACATAACAAGAAGTATCCATTTGACATATACTAACCTAGAGTTACATTTGTCGCATATTAATTACTCCATCATTAGATTCATTACAGGAGAAGTATATAGCATGATTGTAATCAACTGACATAAACAGGCATTTGTAAACTGTCAGGGGATAGTACGCGTCCCATACCATAGTGCTGCAAAAAGTCCTGTTTTTGTCTATCTTCATATAAATACGTTGATCACTATTACCATCCGTATTATGATCCCAAGTAAAAAATGTGTTTTGCATTTAAGGTTACAATATATATATATTTTTTGGCTGTGCTTTTGATTTAATGTTTGTTTCAATCGCCAGACTTTAGATAATATTTTTTTTCTATATCAATTTACTAATGAAAATTTGCTTAAAGCTTCTGAAGTCTTCAAAGTTTGCAAATTTAAGTTCATTCTTCTCTACTATAGCAGTATGAGATATCCTTCAAAATCTGTAAACTCCAAAATATGTTTAAAACTTGTCTAATATTGAGGGGGGTCCATGTATACCATATTGAAACAAATGGGAACCAGGCTACTATCACTCACAACTCACTCTATCATTATAGTATTGTCTCAAACAACCATTGTCGTAATTGGTATGAAGGCTGGCTATTACTCACGTCACTATTATTCAGATACTGTCTCAAATTCAATGAACCCTTCACGTGATTCAATCACATAAAAGCAACCAATCTAAATATTTGCTGATGTTAGCAGTAACAATGCAATCATCAGAAGTTATAACTATTATATCCGACATTTTAGATTAGCTTCACAACACTACAACAAGACAACCAAAAAGTGCAGGTGTATGATGTGTGAAGGCTGTGACGGACCCCTTCTAGAATACATTTGAGCAGCTAATGTCAATAAATTTGAATATTGAATTACCATTATTTATCCATAACTCCCTATCTATGCTTAAAAAAAAGCCTAAAAAACATTTATTAAATACCACAAACTGACATGCAAATTTTATTCATAACGGTATATCAAAACAATAGATGCTTAGATAAGATAGGATTACAATAGATAAACCCTAAAAAATAAATTATAAAGCCTCTCCTTTGGTTGATGATTGGGACTGCCTTAAAGCATTGGTAATATTTATTTCTCATATTTTTTATTTGCATTATTTGTATGTAGTTCCCCACTTCTACATTATAAAAAGATTGCAGAAAAAGGAAATTAGAATTGAAAAAAATATTTTACCTAATATCCTTTCTTCTTGCCAAGTTTTAAATTAACAATTAGATAAACTGTAAGGTTAGAAATCCTTTTCATGCTAGTCTTTTCTAGAATCTATTGTTGCTGCTAATATTGTGAATGATCGCTCATAATGCAAATATGATCTCAAGACAGATTTCCCTGTACTTATGTAAATATCATCTTAATCTATTTCAGATTGATAACTAAGCTGAAATTAGAGCATTCACTAGAACTTATTATAGATATTATTGTAAGTCTATTTTGTAGCTTTGTTTCCACCATATCGTTTAATGTAATGCCATAGCAGTGATGTTTCTGGAGTTGAAGGCTATGCAGCCTTTTAGAATCCAAATATGTTATGTAGCATCCCGGCTATTGCAGACTTGCAATGAGGATCAAACAAAGAGAACAGATGGAACTTTCTCAGCAGATGTATTGAGATGTATTTGATTCTATATAATTCAGTTCAGCATCTTATAATTATGACTGCATTCATGTCAAGCCATGATATTGTGAATTTGTACACTAATAAAAGCTCTCTTGATTAACTCTGCAATTAACTGCAACTTGGCCAGTGAGCCATAGCTCATAACAAAAAAATTTATCTAACTACACTGCTTGGTGTTAGTAGTTTATAATCTATATTAAATGTTGGGTTGTAACCTAAGCATTCTTGAGGCATAATAATAGTAAGCTGATAACAGCTTCTTATATAGATTTTTTACTCTGTTTTTAAGATTTGATTGATGACAAACTAATTACCAATATGTAATTACCAAAACCCAAAGTATGATGACAAACTGAATGATGCACTTCTATTCAAGTCAAAGAGCAGGGGAGGTGGACAGCAAACAGATTTACTCTGTTTTTCAAGATTTAAAGTTATTCAATCTTCAGGATAACCTTTCATTACATAGTGCTGACTCCTCATAAGCCTATTTACAAGCCACATGAAACCCAACACATTTGTTGCACCATTTCAACTTAAGCCATACTAATATTATAAGCCCTTTATGCAGTTCCAATCGGAAATTCAACTCATATGTAGAATTAAATACCAAATCTTCCTTAAAAGTTAAACATATAAGAAATAATAAATTTTAGCTGAGAATTACCTAATAATTTTCTGCAACTTCTAAATACCTCTTCTGCACTATATGGGATTACCTTTTAGGTTATGAATGCTGTCATGTCTATCATGTGCACTCACCAGTCTTTTGGGAGCCCATGTCCCCATCCTTAAAAAGGCTTAACCAACTAAAGAAATCAAGCAAGGTATTTACCATATATCTGAAACAGTGAATCCACATCTAAAAAATCGGGTTCACTTTCTTGCTTGCCATCTTTCTGCTTAAAACACTTTTCTTGCTTTCATTTTTTCTTGTTTGATCTTGTTTTCCCCTAATATGAGCACATCTAAATCCCAAAGCACTACGCAACAGTAATTTAAAATAGTGGTACAGCAACCTTTCCTTTGTCTTGTAGATAGCATTTGCACTTAATTTAAAAACCAGAGTCTACATAGAAGCCTTGGACCTCAAAGTGTGTCAAGAGATTACAACGATATGTTTATAACAGTGAATACTGTGACAGCAGTTTTAAACAATTTTCTGAGTTAAATAAAGTCTGTCATACATGTACAGTTGACTCATTTTCACTAGAGCAGAATGTAACTCAAGCACACATAAACTTTTACATTCAAAAACCTGGACCAAACAAGTATAAATGAAATTTGAGTGCTCAGACCTGGGTATGATGCTACTACTGTCAAAGACAAGCTTGAACTGATCAGGGAATGCTACAGGAATGTTTGTAAACTCCAGATATTGTAAACACCACCCCCCAGAAAACTGTTCTCAGACCAAACAACCCTCATGAGAGGAGCTTAGGCTGAGGGCATGTAAGAATATCAACACCTCCTGAAGCGCTTCACACTTGGAGCCTCACGTCTGGCATATAAGAGGCCAAACGCCTGCCTTATGACCTTGTACGGCTTGCACATGTATTGCCTGGAGTATGCAAATAGATTCTCAACATTGTGTCCTGCCAGCCAATGATTTGGTCATCTGCTTTGTGCGTCTTCTCTTTGATATATCGGTGCGCAGTTTTGGAGTTTTTTATTTTTTTGCTTGAGGGAATGCTCTTAGTTTGTGGATCTTGCTTGGCTCCCTTCAACCAGGAAGACAATTGATTAAGTCTACCCATGATACAATCATGGCCGCCTCGACTGCTTTTTGTTGTAAATGGACTCATCTTATGTTTGTTTGTAATGGTATTAGCTACGATGCTTATACAGTGAGACTAACATTTGGCCTGTGCAGTTATGCTTGCATTCCTAACTTTAGTACTAAATCTTGTATCGATAATTTGTTTTCCATGGTTAGCTACTGGGGATTTCTTGTTCATTTTATCTGCATATAGTAAATCCTCATTTTTGAATTACCAGTCTGTTTGGTAGAGAAACATGTGCTCTGATTAAAACACCTTTATTGATAGACAAATCTTACTCAGTTAATAAAAACTACTCATCTAAATAAACTAAAATAACACATAAATCATCCGATAAAAATAAAAAATTTGAAGCATGCTTTTCAAATTATATATTCGCGTTAATCACCTCATCAAGATATTTCACAAGGTAATAGACTCAATT